>CM056171.1:27878668-27938386 GCA_029691765.1 Entomobrya proxima | reverse complement strand
ATGCAAAGCAAGCAATTAAAGCAAATGCAAAATGCCAACCATATTACAGAAGAGTTACATATTATATTACAAAAATTTCAAATTAAAATTTTCAATATCTTTTTGAAAAATCTCAGCCAGGGAATCATTATCACCAAGAAAGGCAGTCGCTTAAAGATTTTTGTGGGAGCCATCACAAAATGGCTGCTTGTTGGTTTGTTTGCAGTTGCAGAACACAAATTCCTTGCTTTCCTGAGCCTTGAAGTTCACTGGCTTGCACACTGGGCGATCATCGCAAAAGGGCTTTAAGGAGCAATTTCGAAACAAAAAATATAACACATTAATGGTCACTGTCCAAAGCAAATGATAAATTGCCGAGATAACTTCAAACTTTACAAGTCGCATAATCGTCAATGATTACCTGTTTATTACTCATTCCACACGAGCACCATTTGTACGTTTTCCCAGAGTCACAGGAAATCTTGACAGGCTCCTTCTTGTAGACCTTGCCTTTGGGCACCAATACGCCAGTATTGTAGCCACTGCTTCCCGTTGGTCCGACACTCTTACAATTCGGAGGGTAACCTTATTTGCAGTGGACACTTGTCGGGAAAGGAATAGTTGGCTCTATCAAAATGCATAGAAGACATTATCACATCACAATTAAACAGATGAAAATGATTTCATTCACTTACGCACTTACCGAGCTCAAAAGTCGAGGATAAGAAGCAAGTAACTGTCTCATCTTGACTTGATAACTATTTTAAACGTTTACTTAGTAATTTGGTGTTATTCGTAGTATTTTTTCGAATCTGAAATAATCAACCATTTTCTGGTCAGAAATGAGTACAATTCAAGGCAGCTTACTCAACAGAGCAGGTGAGCTAACGCTTTTCAAAGATGATGGCAATGGCGTCTGTTTTCGTCTTTGTTCTCCACTCTCCACATCTATCTGCTATGTTTGCTATTCTCGTTGCTGCAGATAGTAGATAGAGCAGAGATGAAACAGACGGACAGAGAAAGTGAATGTACGAATCCGTCATGCAAATACAAAATATGCACTGCAGCCAACTGTACACAAATACAGCCCAAGAAGAAGGAAGTAAAGTAGCCAGCTGATCTACTATCAATTTGCGTTTCCTCCTTCGACCATTTTCTATACAATTTTTTATAAAGTTTTTAAAGTTGACGACTAATAAAATTAGTAATTAATGTTGAGTGCTTTTAAGTAGTGGACTGTGTTAAATAGTGTACAGATTGTGTACTTATGTTTACTGATTGATGTGAAGGCGACTGGTAATTTGCTGATCACAGATTGATCAATCACCAGTTAATGCTACTGATTCCTTGTATAGGGAATTAAGGTAAGGACAAGGCTATCTGCCTTCAAATCAGTCATTTTGGAGAATGGAATGGAATGTGACTTTTCTTACTTTTTTTATTACAGGATACAACCGTCGGTGATTCACCGAACTGACCGAATCCCTAAAAGTAGGTCGTTGCTCCAAAACCAATCTACCAGAAGTTACTGCTAATCAGAAATGCAGTTTCCAAGTTGTACGTCTTCTGTTTTGGAAGTGGCAAAGTCTTCCTTCCAAGTGCTACCAGCTGCAACTGTAAAAGAATGATAATTAAGGATCTTCCACTTTCCAACTTGTTGGCCATATCTTGAGGGAGTAGACGGAGTATTTTATTAAAATGGATACACCATCGTCACGTCTGAGGCGGAGCACTGCTCCGGGTCATCCCGTGAAGTACTTTCTTCATCGGAGCAGCCTTGATCTAGGACCAAGTTATCGAAATTTTGCACACTGGCAATTTGATAAGGCCAAGACTTTGTATCGGAAAAATTTGTTGGCACATTTTGGATGCGTGAATGCGATTGAGTTTTCGAAAAATGGAAAGTTGCTAGTTTCAGGTACAATAATAATATGCTAAAAGAGAGATATATACTCAATTTTTTAGATGTAATTAAATTTGCACATTCATTTTAACGTTTGTAGGGGGAGATGATCGACGAGTGCTTTTATGGAATGTTGACAAAGCCGTTGTTTCGCAGGAAAAACCTACCATTATGCAAGCCGAACATTTAAGTAAGTATTCATTAAAATATTGCTTTTTAAAAAAATGGTATTGGCACTAAGTATTTCTGTTTTTATAATTTCCTCTGAAACAGGTAACGTATTTAGCCTGGACTTTAGCTGCTCGTCTGAAAAGATATTTTCTGCTGGAAATGACGATCAAGTCATCGTTCATGATATTGCCACGTAAGACAAGATTCTATTGCAAATAATTTTGATAGCTTGTGGATCGTATACAATATAGGTAGTTGTAATTATAATGGTTTTCTATTAGCTGTGCACCGTTGGATTATTTTGTTCACGAGCAACCCGTGTATGGAATTAGTGCCGACCCAATTACGGATAGTGTATTCTGTAGTGCCTGTGATGATGGAAGAATTTTAATATTTGACATTAGAGACTCTGCGAATGGTATAAATGTTAATTCACTTTTTTTTGTCTGCCTTGTAAGTTAGCCCTTTGATAATATGTCTTGATTCGTCTTTATGTAGAACCATTTTGTGTAGCAAAGGCCACTTCCGCCTTTCACTCCGTGATGTTTCATCCCATTGAACCTAGATTATTAGTAACCGCAAATTCAAAAGAGGGGGTTTGTTCGTGGGATGTTCGTATGCCTAAACGGTACGCGATAAGTCACGTTCAGTATCACATTTAATAGTGGAAGAAATATTATCTTTTACATTTTCAATTATTTTTCAGAGTGCTTGTTAAATATGGAGTACAGAATTCCAGTCAATGCTGCATGAACGCCAGATTCAATAGACTTGGCAATCAAATTCTTGTTTTGAGGAGAAGATTGCCTCCGATTCTTTATTCGACTGATAGCCCTTTACATTTGTATCAATTTAATCATAGAGGCTACTATAATTCGTGTACTATGAAAAGCTGTTCGTTTGGTGGATTGGATGATCAGTATGTGCTTTCCGGTTCTGATAACTTTGATCTTCATCTGTGGAAAATTCCTCCCCCCGGAAGTGATCGTAAGCATCTTCAGCGTTTTGTGGTTCAATGTTCCGTGAACTTGTACAATTAGTTATGTTTTCTTGCAGAATGGGTTAACAAAGCAGACATGGTTCTTCGTGGACATCGTTCCATCGTTAACCAGGTCCGTTTCAACTATGCTCATAATTTGATTGCTTCATCAGGCGTCGAAAAAATTGTAAAGGTAAGTGTGAACAGTAGATTGGTTCACTTCATTTTCATATACTATACACTATATGTGGTACTTTCATTGTAAATTATTAATTCGTTTTCACATTACCCGATTACCTAGCTTTGGAGCCCTTTTCCACTACCAGATGAACTTGGTGGGAAATCTCCAGCCGTGGTCGTCAATGAGTCTGAACGTAGAATTTTTACTCCAGATGATTACGTTCATCTAGTTATGCAAGCTGGACATGGACAAGTACGAGAAAAATACGGTTCTATTGTTAATTTAAAATGTCAGTGAAAATGCAGTTTAATGCATTTAAGTATTAATGTTTGAAATCATTACAGTTTATGTCTCTGACATATGAGGCTGGACGAAAAACAACTAGAGAAGATTCTAGGATGTTGGCATTTTTTGATGCATTAGTGCAACGGGACATTAATGGAATGTCTAGTGAGGAAAGTGATGACCTTCCAGAAACTTCATACACAAACACAGTTTATACCAGTCCTGAAACGACGTCATCCGAAAACGAAGGTATTGGAGTTATTGATTCCGTCTGTAATTCAATTGTAGTATGAACATTGTATTTAAAATTCAACTTTGTAACATTCAACATTGTATTCAGATGAAGATTCAAATCCACCCAGTTTTCGAAGTCTACTATCAGCAGAACAGAACGCGGCAAATTCTAGAGTTTCTCTGAGTGGAAGTCACAACTTTATCCAGTCAGTTCCCGTAGATAATTCATCCACACTTTCATCAACGAATAATGATGAAGAAGATGCAAATCACAATGGTCGTGCTCAATCTGAAGATAGTGAAGAGTTAAGTACGGTTAATACATCATCTATTCGACAAGGAAGTAGTAACCAGGATGTCCAAGTTGACGAAACAGCCCAACCGACTGAAGATAGAGATATGACTGCCAATATGATAACGCAACTAATTTTACAAAAGGAAAAGGAGAGCAATCGTCGCAAGCTGCTTTCAAAGACTACTAGAAGAACATCGTCAAACCATGGACGATCATCCGAAACCCCGTCTGATTCTGAGGCGGATACTGCGGATGAAGAAGTGTCCACAGCTAGTCATAATTCATCATCTCGTCCTCTTCGTCTGTCTACTGAAAGTAGCAGAAGAAAATCAACCACCAGTAGTTATTCTAGCTCGAGGAAGGAGTTCAGGAAGCAATTACTTCGAGCTCGAAGACGGGAAATGCTGTCAGCTCCAGTTTATGACAGCTCGAGAAACGCCACTAACAGTCATTCTTCCACCGTTTCAAGTTTGGAAACAAGTTTGGATCGCATTAGTGAGTTGATGACTAGGAATCAAACATCTCAGGAGATGAGTGATTCTAGTGAAAACAGTTCCAGTTCTTCGTCTTCTGATTCATCAAGTTCGGACGAACTCTCTTCTTCCAAAGGAAAGAAGAAAAGTGTAACATCTACTGTTAAAAGCCGTGAAATTCTTAGCACTGATACAAGTAGTTCGGAAAGTGAAAGTGCTATTAGCTCTAATCCAATACTGAGAAATGAAGTAAACGTCGACTCTTCCATTCCTCATAGTAGCAATGGTGGAAAAGAACTAAAGATTAGGAAACGACGACATCCGTGCAAGCTTAACGAAGCTTGCAAAGCACTTTTCAAAAGATACGTAGATCCAGAATTCGATTCGCAGAGGCTACACGAGGGAACGATTCCCTTCAAACGGTTGCGTCTACAAATGTCGGAAAGCGTAAGTACTAGCTCCACTGAAGTTGCTGATGGTGGAGGTGGAGCAGAGCTTGTTTCCTTTAAGAAAATTACTAAACAGAAGGAACGAAATTATCGAAAATCGTCAACCTCTGCTGAATTAAATACTCCTCCAGACAGTGGAATAGATGTGAGTAAGGAGCAAGAACCGTGCTGTTCAAAATCGTGCTCCAAAAGTGAGGATGTAAAGTTGCCTGATGAAATTGACAAAAGTGAGCATAAAAAAGATTTGGATATTGATAATGCAGATGACTTAGGGTTCGGACAACTTGACTCTGAGGATAGTGAGTGAAATGATTGGTTTTTGGTTTACCGGGTTCGTAAAACATCGGATTGTAGCCAACGCGTAAAAAAGTTGACTTGACGCATGGAAAAATACGATATTGCATTTATCTACGCATTTATTAGTTTGTAAACGAAATTGTTTTGATCATAGTTGACTTGTGTACTATTATCCAACTTGTTGCATTGAATTAATAATTAAGTAACGCATTCATATCAAGTTTTATACCTGTTGTTGAACTGGTTGAATAGCAAGCAATGATTTTAATTAAATTCTTATTTTGTCTGACTACATTTTTAATCAACCTGAATATTCGCAATCCCACAATTATATTAAGTTATTTTACCACACAATTAAGTACTTATTTCGAATCATCAAATTGTCAAGTTCATAAATACATAATCAATCAAGCCAGATGGATTTTGCATAAAAAATGAGACTGAGTGCGTTGTTGTAAATGAAATAACTGGACTGACATTTTTGTAAGCACATTAAGATGCAGGTTTAACGATTTTGTGTTTTATTTTATTCATATAACTTGATTAAAACAGCATGTTTTGTTCTTAAAGATTTTTACTACTGTATTGGTTTTTCATTTTCATATTAGCTGATTTTTTTATCTATAGACGCGCAGACATTTTTTTCAAAACATTTCTCTCTCAAATTCTGAAATAGTAGTGATATGCTTCATTTGAGTAACTGTGGTCGTGTTTTGTTCAGCTGAAAGATTAACTTACATGATTTGTATATAATTTTGTTGAATGATTGATTCATTTTCTCTGTTTGTAGCTGCTACGTTCACTTTTTTGTTTGTTTTTCCATTGAATCGAATATATATTATTTATAAACATTTTGGTCTACCGATAGAAATACGTACGAAATATAAGTTCCAACAATAAGAATACATTTTTCAGTAATAATAACTTGTGTAATGTATACATGTACCACAATAATAACATTAAAACAATCATAATATACAATATTTTAGCGAGCTACTAGTAGTAGAGTAATAAAAAACCATTTTCCCATGAATAGGTCGTCAAAGAATATATAAACAATCTAGTAACAACAAAATGCAACCAGTTTCAAATCGAAGTTTAAATGTATACATTTATGAGTTCCTCATGCAAGACAACGCAGTTTTCTCTGAATCTCCAATAATTTGATATAATCTAACCTAATTCGCTGTTCATTTTCTGCTTACTATTTTATATAAGTATATGGCTAAGAATAATACTACAATGACATTGTTTCATCTTTTTTGTTTAAAAAATGCGTGCTGCTACTAACTGTTTGATCACTGCTCATAAGTTTAGATACCACTCAAATGTTAACCCTTTTAAAAATCGTTTTTTATGCCGTTGCAATTTCCTGTTCCTTCCTGACCGGTATTGGTTTTATGCTTTTTGATTACATTGAAACTTGGAATGTCTGTTGCCTAACAAAAGGATTTGTTGGTGCTTGTCCCGTTCGTGCCAGAGGCTCTGCCCACGTAGCGTCAAACGGATCAGCTCCAAGGGATTGGGATCTAGTTGGAGCACCTCTGTAGGGTCGGGGTGGTCCACCATGACCAGCTTGTAATGGCGGTTGATTTGGGTTAGTAATATTTGGAGCCCCAGTCGTGGGAATAGCAGGGCCAGTTGGGTTATTGTGGGAAAATGACGCAGACGCTTTGACCCCGGAAAGAGAATTCAGTGGTGATGTTACAGTTGCCCCATTACTAGCAGCAGTCGATGAAATTGAATTAGCTACAGTAGTACTTGTCAGAGGTGATGTCACCGATGCAGACGGAAGTATATTTTTAGTTGCGGTTGCGGAAGGGATAGACTGCTGCTGGGAAAAGCTGCTACTAAATGGAGATGCTGATGTTGCGTTTAGACTTCTGTTTTCTTGGATTGGACTGATTTTAGATTGTAGTGGGGCTTTTGGTTCGTGACTTTGAGTTAAATTGTTGAACCAAGTATCCGTTGACGTAGCAGATTTAGTTTGAGAAACTGGCTGTGCTTTTGTAGGGGATCCGGTGGAAATGACGGAGTTTGCCTTCGCCAAGGGTGCGGTGTTAAATACAGGTAACGCAGAGGCATTTTGTTTCGTTCCAACTTCATCATCCCATGGGTTTGTAAACTTGGTTGGAAAGGAACCCGTCGTATTGGACACATTCTATAAAAATAATTGCATAATTCGTTTCATGAAAAATGCATGTAATTAAGTAAATGATAGCTCTAAATCAAATTTCTTGTCAGTTTAAGCCTACCTTAATGTCGTCGTGGTTAGCTGCTAGCATGGACAGTCCTTGCGTAACTTGCTGGCAAAGCTGTGAGACCAAGTCCTTGTTTTCAACCTTGGGAGGTACCACAGTATTTTCAGTTGATCCGCCATGCGAAGGTACCTCAGGTATGACACCTCCTGCAAATAAATGGCAACACAACATGAAGCCCATTTATTTATAGAATTGCATGCATTTGCATGATATGGTAAAGGTAAGGGCGTCCTCAATTTTAACATTGACTTGGCCGTTCCCATTTCCCAACTCTCATTCATACTCTCGTAAATCATAAAAAAAGTAACGAGACATACAAAATGAAAGAAAAAATAATATATTAGTTTTAAAAACTGGATCACCACATGCTACCTGCAAGCGAACTGTTAGGCAATGAGTGTAAACGACTTCGTTGCGTTCTGGGTGGTGGAGCGGGGCTGGTAGTAGCTGTAAATAATTCAGTTGACCAAAAGCCATCAATAATGTGTGTGTAAAAATTCATATAAGAATAAGAAAAACACGGAGATGCATTCCGCTTCCGTTATAACAATACGGATTACTCAAGCAAGAACAATCATTCGCGTGGGCGCAATTCTTACTTGAAGCAGGAATCACATACATCCACTTTCACCAATTCTTGATGTTGTTCAAGTATAAAATTTTACCATAAAAAGTTAACCCGAGACTTACCCAGTGGCATAAAAGGTGCTGCAGTAGGAATGATGTTGTTAGAAGTCAGAATATCTACAGCAGACTGTTGAGTTCGCTGCAAGTTGGAGGGCAATTCGTTCAGCCTCAGAGAAAGCTGCCGTTTGAACGGGGACCGGTTAGCAAGTTGGGAAAATCCCCGGAAAGAACCTTGTCTCTCAAGCATTTTTGGTGGAGCGTGTGGTCTCTCGATTGCATGAGGGTTTCCCGAGGTTGGGGCTGGCTTGTTTGTGGAAGTTGGACCAGCACTGGGTGGTGGTGACAAGGATTTTGTGCTTATATTATCTGTAGCCGTGCTCACTCTAAAGCTGCCGGATCTTGTGAAAGTTGATGATTTCGAGTCAAACGTCATGCTTACTCCGCATTCCTTTTCTCGTTTTTGTTTCTTTTCCAGGCAAACGGCGAAAGCACATCCTACTGCATGACTAAGCCGCTCACCCTGTTGCCGAAAAGATCACAGGAAAGAAATCACGTTTTAAAAAAGATTTTACAACATGCCTCGATACTTTTATAGACGCGATATTAATAGGAAAGTCGATAAGACAGGAGAGAATAAAGATAGATAGATGAGCTTATATTACCGTCATTACCGATTCTTTGGAAGCTATAAACCCATGGCACATCCATCTCCTTGTTGTTCCATCTCGACAAATGTAGGAAAAGCCTCGCTCATGATTCCTATCCGGAGCGCAAAATGAAACTTTTTCTATCGTTTGGTCAACTATCAGTCCCTGTAGTACCGTAGAAGGAAAAAGTACCGTTTAAAAAGCCATTTTTACATCCAAATTGATATTCGATAAAACATAAGCTGAGTCAGCAGAAGCATCATAGTACCTTAGTATCGTCTTCCACCACTCGTAACCCGTCACCCGAGATATGTAAAGTAGATTTCACCGGTCTTCGCCTCGATTGCTGTAAGGTATAAAAATTAAATTGAATAAAGCCAAAATATTAGAATATGAGTAGTATTTTCTCACAGGATACCGCAATTTGCCCTTTTTACTTACTCTTAAAACTTTCATTGCCTCTTCGCAAACTTGCATTCCTCTGGACTCAAATACCTCCACGCATCCCAAGTACTGGAAAAAAGAGAAAAAAAGTCCTTGTTACGAAAAAGCAATACTTTACAAAAAATTTCATTTAAAACAATCTTGCAAATTTTTGTAAAGAAAACTTTCCCCCTTCCTTTTTCCCTGTCCAATTTGGTTCAAGTTAAATTGTTTCCTTTCCGGATAGTTTACTTTCTCTCTGATTATATGAAAATGTTAGTGTGTGTACACATACTACTTTCCTACATACTTCATACTTTTCAAGTTTTTTCACCATTCTTCTTACTTATTGGTGTAACTTTCTCTACTTCTCCAGCTCTAACTACATATGAAATCAATAAGGCATTTTCCCAACTACGTTCTATCATTTTTCCACTACATTCCACCATCCTTAATACTTTTAAACGCAGGGTTTTTTTTACTCTAGTCAGCACAAAATGTCCTTGCTTTCTGAGAAAAAAAAACTATTTTTTCGCAATATGAAAACTCTGCATGTAATCTAAACCAGTTGTTACCAGTTTGGATTTTGGATTGGTAGCATCTTTATACTTTCTCGTGTGTTCATACAAACTTTTCGCATGATTCTAAATTTCCTGCAAGAAATCTTTTGTTTTATTGTTTAAAAAAAACTCTTGAGAGTTTTTAGTTGGTGCCATAAAACCTTGTTTTCTTTTGTTACACCCGTAATTGCGTGAAATACACCGCATGAAATTAGACAGAGAACTGTCTTGAAACTAATTTTAAATTCTATCTCAGCCTCCCCATTATCCCTCAACGTATCTTTCGTTTAGCACCCTCAAAAACTCCTTTCAAAAGAAATGCAATAATATTACTCAGCACACAAAAGACGACATGGTATATAATCGCAGTAGTAATGACAGCTTTCTTTCTGCTTTCTAACTTCCGCTTCCTTTGCGTAGTACAACTCCCCTAGCTCTCTCTAAAAAAACTTTTCCATAAGCAAAGTCATGTCACACACACATCTCATTTAACAGGCGTCTTTTTGTGTATACACCCTCTTGACTCAACTAACAAAGGAATGTGGTGGTGGTGGTGGATATAGAAAAAGAGAGATGAATATAGAGTAGACTTACTTTCACATGAAAACTGCAATTTCCCGTGCGAACCGCTTCCTCATCGGCCTGCCATTGATGCGGCTTGCTGCTTTCAGGTCCATCACGTTTCCGCCGAAAAGACTCTCGCAAGGAGCGACGAAGTCTGTCCATACGTTGCATGGTGGCTCCTTTTTTTGTTTGTCGACGATGATCAAGAAGAGAGAAAGTTATTTGAATCCGCACATAAAGAAAACCCTCTTTTCCACTTTTCTCTCTGTCTAAAGCTTGTGTATAGTTAGTCAAGTACGTAATTTTATGGGAACTGCTGCGTGTGCTGCTGTGGTGGATGGGGAATGGGTGGTGTCAGGGTTAGCGATAATGCCTTCTAACACCAAAAATATTCCTGAAAAACAAGCAACGCTCACTTTTCAAAAAGCACTGTAAAATGAGCAAGATCTTTCTCTTAGTACTTTTGTTATAGAGTCATTCCAGCTAAATAACTTTCACCGTAACAAACATAATGCAAAAGTACACAACTTTCTCCAGCATTTTTGTGCATTCTGTGCTCATAAGTTTTATTATTATGGTTCCCAGTACAATGCTTATTCTGGCTCTGGTACTGCTGCTGCTTTTGCTGCCAGTTGAAAGCACGTTCATGCATTATTCACCCAACGTGAATACCGTTATACACAGGTACTCACACATCCAATAATTTCCCTTTTTTACGATGATGCGATATACTTTCCTCCTTTCTCTATCTGTCTGTCCCGTTTTGTACTGCTGCTGCTGTCTGATAATAGCTGCTTCCTTTCATTTCATTCCCAATTTCTTTCCCGGCGATAATGTGCAAAAGGTTAGAGGGGATGTGGGAAATGCAAGGGAAACTTGTAAGTTGTAAGTGAGGAGAAAGCACAAGGAGAAAGGGAACTTGGCCAGAATACCAAAAAAAATCCCAAATTTTCTCCTTGCTGAAGCCTAAAGATTGTTGTAGTCAGCAGTGCACAATAATCATTGATTTTGGAAGGCCAGGATTGAAGTCCATAAGGCGAATTCTTTCCTTCTTTGTTCTTCTTGTGCAATAATAAGACGAGTATTATATGCGCTTTGTTGTCTATAATATGACGATGATGATGATGACACTGTGTGCTGCTGTTGTTATAACGGGGGATAAAGGCAGACGCACTCAAGTTTATCTGCAGTGGAATTATTGTGTAAAGAGAAAGAAAGACGTAATTGGATAGTCAGAAAACTACTGTCCTTGTTTGCTTTCTTTTTGAGACTTGATTCTTTTTAAAGCTGTGATGTTCCTCTCGAAGAAAGAGAAAGTAGTGAGGGGGAAAAGAAAGTGAACCAAGTTTGGAGTTTTGGAGGGTCCGCAACAAAAGTTTTCACTCGGTTGCTTCCAGTTTTTTTGGTGTGATCAGAATCAAAGGCGTGTCCATTTTCTGTAGGGAAGCAAACAACACAACAATAGGGGTTTAATATCACAAAGTAATACAAGCTTTTAGAGGTTTCTTAGATCTAGAGAAAAGATTAGACACATGGAAGCATAGGAGATTCATGTAAATCTCTGAAGTACAACTCTTTCTTGGAAAAGTAAAAGTTTCTGAGAGTTTCCAAAAATGACAATTTTGTTTGGAATACCCTTGTTTTGTTGGTAGTAGCTTGTGGTGTGGTCAAAAACGCAGGACATGCAACATTCTGGTGGCGTGCCACGAGAGACCGCATGTTGCATGCAAAAGTTGAAGTTGAGAATTTGTGTAGAATTCTCAATTCCCCTCTTTAGTTTCCGTTTATATAATGCAATATAATCGTTATAAATGAAAATCGGTTTGGCTCTGAAGTGAGTTTAAATGCTAACTGATTGTTTATTGCATTTTACTCAAGTTCCTTTAATCAATCCGTCATCAATCATCACGTTTCTATTTCTATTGTTATTTCCTGCCATTATTAGAATATCGCATGTTATAAAAATTATATGAAGGTAAACATGAGCAAAAGGGAAAGTGAATTGAGAACCTGTGATTTTTTCTTTGTACTCGTTTGAAAGCAGATGTACAATGGCAATGCAAGATGCTTTCTCTACAATAAATAGTCTCGTATTTTGTATTCCGTCAGTGTGCAATCGTGCAATAACTCAACAAACGCAGGCAGAAAAGATGAAAACTAATCATAATTCAGTTTTAAGCCGAAGACCCACACGGAACCCATGAGAAATTCCGAGTGCAATAAAATGAAAATAATATTTTTCCGCTATAAGTTTTACCATTGTATAAACTTGGTTGCAAAATGTAAAATTTAGAAATATGACTAATATATAATGTCGACTGTGACTATACCTCTCAGTCTCAGTTGACAATGACAGCATGTTCCAAAAGAACAAAATTTATATTATTTTCCATTAGAACATTTCATTTCACTAGAACTCCCACTCTAGCCCATCGGGGATTAACTTTTATTTTGACAGAATGACAAGTCACACACGGGTGGTGAGAGTGATGCCGGCTGGAACACAAAGCAAGATGAAATGAAAATATGAAAGTTACTCATTGTACACATGATTACAGTTATGTATGATTCAAAGCAAAATGTCTGTAGGTAACCTTTCATGTACTACAAAATGTCTAAAAAAGTAGTACATTGTAAGGTGACTCAACTTGCTGCGAGTGACTCACATTTTTACGTATGACTGGGTTTTGTATTCAGCGTACCCATCTGAGGAAATGATCAACTAAACTACAAAGTTTTCCAAAAATTGTTCCTGACACGTTGCTAAAACTTGAAAAAGGCAACAGCAAAAGAACAGAACCTTGCTAAACAAATGCCGTGAAAGCGACCTATTTACATTATTATTTTCAGCGGAAGAAGGAGAACAATACGACAAAGCCAGCTCCATCAGTTCTAAAGAATCTCTGGCTTTACATTGAAGTGTCGCTGTAAGAAAAGACATCAAAGGAAATACTTTGGGGAGGATGTTTGGAAATTGGAAACAAAACAAGACCATAGACTATTCTTCTTTGCCAAGACGCTTTTGTACACATTGCCTTCTAGTAACTGTGTGCCTTAGTTTACAATTTCAAAGAAGACTCGCTCTAGTTTACAATCTGTTAGTCGTCTTGCAGTAAGAAATGAGAAATGCTTTGAGAGGATATAAATTCGCGTGAGTAAGACATGTTTCGACCGTTGTTGGCATTTCGATTTCCTAGCGTTCATCTGATGCTCCTTCCCTTGTCTCGTAACATTGTTGACACATTTTCCAGATAGGCAATCTTGAATTTTTCTTTAGGAAATCTTAGAACGTCATACATCACGTAAATGGGAGTTCATTTTTCATCTTTGCGTAACAAGTACATATTTATCCAGTCTGTTATAATATTGTACAATAAATAGGAAACTAAAATCTTTTTCCTTTATGAAAAAGTGTATAGGAGATATATAACAAAACACTACTAAAATACCGTTCGTATGTGATTGTCGATTGTTGGAATTCTGCTTTGAATTGCTTCTATAAAACATTCCCATATAGTTCCCTTTTTGCTGATGTTTGCACACATCAATAAAGATTGAATACGACAAAATTACAAAGTCAGCATTCGTATATCCAATGAAATATTTCATTTTACGTACATAGGCAATTACTAAGAATCATTTTTGGTTGTTCCACGAAAGCGTATATCAATATCAACAATTTGGTCTTGCTTTTTAGTTTGTGATAATAACGCTTTCCTGGTAATGAGCTTAAAGTATGTATATCGAAACATCATTACTATATACCCTGTGATTTAGTTTAGTAGTAGCATTGTAATTTACCACTTTTTATTGCATTTGTTCCCCGTATTAACCTAAAGGAAATCATACTTAACCGTACTCAGCCAGCGTACAGCGTGTGCAAAAACTTGGTCGTCTGGAATAATTTAACGAAACGATTACTTCTAAATGACTTCACCTATGGCGTAGTCACCAGATAGCATGAAAAACACGCTCGGATACATGTCAAACGCAAATGTCCAAATAATCCAAAGTGAAAGTTTCGTACAGATATCGAAAACAGACGTAGAAATGTAATGTTAGGGCAATGTAATACGTTCGAGAAGTGATTTTCAGAGATTCAATTTCAGAGTTACCAAAATATCTTCACTTTCAAAAAATGACTTTTCTATATTTAGTTCACAGATCCTCTTTTGTAAAGTATGATGTCAATGATGTCTTGTCACAGTTGATGCTGCTTATACAAGCGTCGTTGACATTCCTATTAAATTGATTTTGAAAAAAAGTAAAAATAAAGTTAACCGAAGGTAAGAAGGAGGAAATGTAAACCTCGCCATCATCAAAAGGAATGAGTGGACGTCTTAACCGTTTCTACGTACGTGTCTAAGAATAAACGGAAGAGGATCGATACTTAATGGAAGGGAATGTACACTGCTGTTGACGTTAGAATTTTTCCTAGTCCACTTGTTTTCTCTTTTTACTTTTCTCTTTGTACAAAATACCTTGAAACTCTCTAGAAAGCTTAATGCCCCGTTAGCCTTCTAGGTACTGTGACATCCTTCAGCATTAACGTACCAATAAACCGTACAAACTCAGGGCACGTACTTGCTAATATTAACATATAATGGGCTCCCATTTATACGTGTAGAATGGCTCAAACATTGGTTATTGTACTTTGAGCAGAAATTAGAAATACCAATGGACGTAATAAGTGCCTAGAACGTGTCAAGCGTTCAAAGTCCGAACAGATAAAACGAGAGTCTACACAAAGTGTTTGATAAAGCCTTCCCATCATTTTCATTTACCCAGACCAAGATACAGAATGAACTTTATTTAAGGTGGCAGTTGGAGGAGCATTATAGTTGCCAAAAATCATCCGCACAAAAATCGATCTAGAAAACGTTTTAAACTGGAAGGTTTTTGCACCATTTTGATGGGAAAAGGCTCAAGAGGATTACATGGTTGAAAGGGGTGAGCAACAGCCAATATTATGTCTGCTTTTCATGCTACACCGACTGACGATGAGTACTTTGAGTACTTTTACAGTCAAATAAAATGGAATTTAAGAAGCAGAGGGGAAACATGAAGGACTTTTCACTCAAGTGGGCGTTCGCCAACAGTCACTAAGCTTCCAACTCACTGGATTTTCGCTTTACTTTACACTCCACTCATCATATATTATGCCCTACATATTACATCGTATCGTGAGAGACCACCAACGGTTTCATTACTGCTTTTTCAAACATTTGAAAATCTTGTTTCTTTGATCTCTCTGGCTTAACACACATATTCGATTTTCCGCAAAATTACTAATTCTAATTTTCGTTTATGAGAATCTCGACTGATCCCGGGCATAAAGTGGAGCGGTAAGCAATAAATACTTTCTCAATTTGCAACTTCATTTTCATTTCCTTAGCCGTATATTCCGCATTTTGAGAAAATGAATTTCATTGGAAATGTGCGAATGAGAATGTAATTGATGGAGTATTAAGCAAACTTGTGCCTTTGAAATCCAAGAATTTGCGGTTGAACACACAAAACAGAGAAAGGAAAACAACAACAAACACTGACTGTATATGGCACACAGTCGTACAAACTTAATGTATAAAGAAAGTGTTCCACTATTGCCAGCAAACACCAACGCCGCATTCACTAGCAAAACAAAAATTCAATAACACAAAGAAAAGGAACAACTTTTATTGACAAACATCACGTTTCTTGGAACATATTTTCTGCTAAAATGAAAGTTGGTAAACACTGTTTGAAAGGGAACCCAACAAGGAAAATGACTGCTAAATCGTGTTCATGCAAAATGCTACAAATTCTAATTCCATGCTAAACACGATTTCCGCTCGTGTAGGTGACAATTTGTACGTAATACTCGGATTCTTAGCAAACTTTTATTAAAGAATTCCTATTCTTTACTTGCTTTCCTCCTGGTTTATTTCCCTATTGCTTTCAAAGTAATCACGTAACTTTTCGTTTCAAATCTTATTAATGGAGCTGTATTACACACTTTGTTACTAGATTTCCACTACAAATCTTTATAAGATTAATCAGTTCTGACTTTCACTGTAGAAAAATGTAACAACACGCAATGCCTGGTGGAGACGAAGGAAATATTGGTTTTTTGGTTATATGATTCCAATCCCAAATAAACTTGTGGTATAAGCCTTTACGTAAGCTGATTTAGTTAGAAAATGTAGATACGTGAATACATATAGTATGAAAAAGTAATTTGAACGAGAGGAGGAAATAAAATTTACACATAAACCACTAGAGACTTGGGTATGAATTCTCACAATTTGATTATTCCATCCAGATTCCGCCAGAGTTGCTGCCTTGAATCAATAGTATTTTATTAACATTTATATTACAGTACAGATTCAGATCAAAGATGAAGACAAAGTTACACCTCGACATCAGGTGCGCTCATCATATTATATCATGGGTTGATGAGAAACTAGGCAGCACGAGTAATATAATCGAAAAAAATCCATCAGGAATATCACAAATTACCTGACACAAGGATGACATTGACGCAACAGCTTCATTATCGAATACTACAGCGCGTTTATTACTACTTTCGCTTGAATTATTAATTCAACCTGAAGAATCAACCAGGCAGCAGAGTGTTTTACGACATATTGGATATCATAGGTATTTGGAATGATGGAATTTTTTCTTCTGTCTTTTTTCCTTTGAGCAGTACTGACGAAAACGATTCTATTTTAACTTTTGACTGCCTTTGGATATCGCTACTGAAAAGGTCAAATGGCAACGCTGAAAAAATGCCATATTGCTCAAGACAAAATAAAAGTAGAATGGAGGACATTTTTGGAACATTTCTAGCAAGCTGTGAAGAAATACTAAAAAATAAAACCATCCAAGCGTCTTTTCTTTAAGTAGGAGGTTCATTGTTTGATCTTCACAACTTCGTTCTTAAGTTTGTTTAATACGCAGGCATTGGAAAAGGGAAGACGTTGAGTGTTGTTGTGTAACTAAAAACTCACCGTCATCAACATAATATTATAAGGAATACAAAGAACACGGACTCCAAAAACGTAGGAGTCTAATAGGTGGTACATGTTCTGTCAATGATCCCAAAGAATATCACGGATGGCATTTTATGATAATGAACATTTGTGTTGTGTATAGAATAACTAGCAAAGTGACTCTCGTATCGTTATCTGTCCTTATAAAAACTGTTCTCATAAAATAGGGTTGTCTCAAAGACATCATTTGGACCAAGCCCGAATTCACGGTTTATTTAACGAACTGAAAAGAAATTACTGCGCTTCCATTCACCGTATAGTACTAGTCTAAGAGCTAACAAAAGCCCTCCCTGCGTAAATATTCAAAGAGCATAATAAACTCTTGGCATAAATCAAATCAGTATAATAGTATGCACCATCTCCAGATTCTGGATAGAAAGTAGAGTCACGGATGTTATAATGGTGAATGGAATGGCATTTTCCAGCCCAGGTGCAAATTTTTAATGAAGCCAGTAGAATTCATGATGTTGCAATCACCATTACATTTAGTGCTGAGAACAAATGGTATAACATATCGAATGGCCAAAATGGTCTTACAGGTGACACCCACAAGGAGTCGGGAAATCTTACACAAATGTGCCATTTCACACACATAAACTACAAGATGGTATTACCAGAGAATGGGTTTGTCAACCAAACGTATTAGTAGCCAACAGATTTTTCCTAAAAGGGTTCAGTTGACCGAGGGAACAGTTCATTTTGTTATATTATTGAAAAGCAATGTTTGCTCTCAACCATTACGTGTGTAATATATAATATTTATATTCGGAATAATACAACATGGCAGTTTTTCTACTTTGCTAATAATGTAGCATACTTTTCTGGAAGTGTTTTTTCATACTCACTACTACATAACGTCCATTTTCGCGTTTCTAATTTAATTTGCAGAAAAACCTTCAGATTTGACCTATGCTCTTTCTACCTACCTACAACTTGCTGCTGAAATTACAAGAAGTACAATTACCCATTACGCCTACAAGCCTCCCTCAATCCTCTGCCATTTTGAATGAGCGTGTGTACTTTTATACCACCTTTTCTTTCTCTCTGCGAAAATAATGACTGGGCTGAGTACAGTAGTAATGCGGACAGCAGCAACCAACCAAACACAAAGGTATAAGCTTTTGTGGTTTTTAGCGTCAGGTTAGTCTATCTGCTGCAACATTGGTTGTTGTAGATTTAAGATGATGGCTTAAAACACTCTGGGACTAGAACTCCATTCCAAACTCCATGTGGGATAAAACAAAAGAATTAGTCGTGTGTTTTTGCAATCTCAATTCGAAGTACACGTCCTATTACATTGCGTAATTGAATTGTTTACAGTCTGTCCTCAGTAATTATCTTTTCGTGTTACTTTCAAAAGACATGAGGCTGTCATTGTTCGTTTGTATAGGCGTTTGCCATCTAAAATGCTGCCAGCCTCTCTGGTTAGTAGTTAGTATGCTGTGCGAGTGGCAGAACTTTTAATTTAGTTTTCCATCTGAGGAGTTCATTCCATTTACAACGTATAATGCAATTTGTGCGTATTTCTCTGTCTATCAAGATAAAACAACAATAAAATCACACAACATGTAAGGTTGAAGTACAAGAGCGAAGAAGATTTTGCTGTCAACTTGCATTATGACCCAACTGGAGATACAACTAACTCTTTTAACTAAACATTAGTGGCATTCATAGGAGCTATTAAATAATGCATAACATTATATGTGCACAAAATAAGGCAAAAGAAAATTAATAGTATCACAAGTGTGTCATAGTTCATCTTATCATCGTGTTCATGAACTATCAACCTTCTATCGTCCAAAGGATGAAAGTTTAACTATCAATGCAAAGTAAATATCTTTGAGAACTATCTTCAATACAAAACCAAAGAAGAGAAGAAGCCACTAAATATTTTTTATTTTAACAAAAATATTACACAAAAGATGAAAAAGATGACTTCTTGAGAATATAGGGCACGACGCAAAAAAACATAATCACCGTTCCCTTTTAAACAGCATCCTGTAAACTATTATGGATATTGCGTTAATAAAAAGATTCTCGGAACGGCATAAAAAACTCCTTTTGAAAATTATTGCGGAAAGAAATTGAATTCTAGAGTAAAGACTAATGTAATGTGAACGCGGATGTGATGATTGCACCTCATAGTACTTCATTATGCTTTGCTGGAAGGAATGGCTTCCTCTTCTCTTTTCATCCCTCCTGTCTATATAGTCTATACAATAAAAATATGTTTGCTTTTTGCAACATAAAAGGATACAAAAAAGCACAGAAAAGAGAAGACGCGTAGATTGCAGATGCGGATAAAAGATGCCCTGGCAAAAAAGTTAAAAGTTAAAATTGTGTGAAGCCGTAAATACTTTAAGCAAGCACCATGTCAAAAGAACCCAACTTGTGAATCATTTTTTGAACACGACAGTGTGTTTTGCAACTTCTGTCTTGGGACATTTCTCACATCTTTAATAATTCAAGCTGATTCACGTCTAGGGTGAATATTTTGCCACTGCTCGTCTTGTCCTATCATCATACACCATCTGGAAAGAAACAACCGTAGAGTTTAATGTATTATGTATATTTTTTGCCCAACTTGTTGGAAATCCTATGAGTGACTCCTGACTAGCATCATCATGATCACATCCTGTTTTCTGTTTTTTATGCAGAACAGAGAAATGAAACGACAAGGGTAGGCAGGGAGTTCGTGTTCCGTAATATAATATTTTTTGATTCCACACAGACAGCAGAGGAGGGGCAATAAGAGCGAAACTGCCAAAAGTGCCACTGGTACCACACAAAAGAACTCGCAAAAGGCTTCTTGCTGGTTTTCAAGAGCTTACAACAAAGAAACTTGTGATTCCCAAGTCTAGAAGTCATCATGTCTCTCTAAGACCTTAAAAACATATACATTAACATTAAACCTATCTCCGTAAGTACCTCAGTCAGTAGCGTTCTCAAATTTTGCAGTTTCATCAAAACATTGCACATTATAAGCTGTGTTGGGTTATAATGTATAAAATCTCTATTTTGATAAGTAGCATCGCGGAAAAAGCATAACAAGCATCTTTTCAACAAGAAAGGAGCATGTACAATACACTGGTAATAATAATTCGCAATCCCCTGAGAATTGAGTAGGATGTTTAAAGATTCCATACACAAGCCTTTCTCTTCTCGACGTTTTTTTGCAGAAAATGAGAAAATGATGTTTTACCTGACTAAAATTCAGACGAAAAGATTTATTCTGCGAAAGATATGGAAAAAATCGTGTTTTGTGCTTCGTTGCTCCATCTACTTATTTATCATTTTGCCATTGTAGTTTGGCCTAAAGGAAAATTGCCCATTTCATCGTATTATCATTTTTGTAGATGCAAGCTTTCCCCGATTCTCCGAAGGGAAAACGTGATGGAAAACTACAGCTTATAAATTTTGATGATACAAAATCCTTTGATTTTTGGATGGTACAACACACGCTGAGAAGTCTATTTTTAATGACGTTTTCATTTGTGTAAATCGTCTTTCAGTTACTTATTAATGCTTTTCCAGGAAACAACTGGTAGAAAATTCTACAAATGTTTCAAGTCGGCTGTCATAAGCGTTTTTCTTTGTGTTAAATTGAAGATGAAGAGAATTCTGCAATACCCATTACCTTGATTAATAAATGATTTAATCCTTGGCTTTATATCACGGTTAAAATGCAAAATAGCTTATGGGGAAAACTTTGCGAGAAAATGGTATTAGCAGATTTCAATGCAAAGCCATTAAGCGTGCAGTGTGTGGTATGCAGAAACCAGGATAGATAAACATAATATTTCATCTCATGAATATATTTTACATAAACAAAAAACATGTAATATTGTAGATCAGAATTGTGACCCTCGCGCATAAGCGGCTAAAACATAATAAAAAAGCGACGTATTCTCTCAGTGAATATACAGAGGAGCAAGCATGTTTTTGTTAAAGTGAGACTTTTGCATTTCATTAGTGCTTTTTACAAAGGGGAATACGCGAAGCAATACCAAAAATGGTTTCTTTAAATGTCCGGGTGGATGACGAGGAGGATGGTTCGTTCGGAGCCACAAAGTCGGCCATTATCTTTTGGCAAAGCTGGAGGCTGGTGCTCATGTAAAATGTAAATACGTTTTTTGTGATTTAATTTTACACTAAATTGAAATTATGGAAAGAACTGGTTTAAGAGTATACCGAGTCCATGAACTTTCCCACTTTGTTGTGCACTCATAATAGAATGTAGAATGCTTCTATCATAAAAATAAAATTACAAATTACAAACGCTTCTCTATCTGAGGCAGATGCTAATATTATACCCAGTAATATTTTTATTAGCTCAGTAAATGTACATGGAGCAGATCCATATTTTTATCTAGCCACATATGCTAAAACAAAGGGTTCTGGAAATTTTCTCTACAAATATCTCTTTTTGTCATGCGATGGACGAATACCTTTTAGTGTACAAGGTATTCTGTGCTTTGCAACCGTTTGCATTAAAGATGCCAGTGCAGTAAATCCACAAAACTTGTAATTGTGGACAATTTTTGCTAGAAAATTGCACGGTAATAATTTTTAATTTTGTTAATGAACCCTTATTTCACACAGTAGTTCCATGATCCTTGCTGATTTACAGATATTTAAGGGAAAAGTTGCTAACAAATTGCGAGAATAAGAGTACAATTTTGTACATATAGGTACATAATGGGTACAGTAATAATATGTTGCCAATCTCGTGGCTTCTGTGAAGGTTTAGCAAATTTGCGAGCACGCTTAAATTAATGCGATTATCAGACATGTTCATTACTTTTGTCACTCTGCCAATGTCAATCAAGTAATCTTATAATACAAAATGTCTGCGTCTTCTGCTTCTTTCAATTTATTTTTATTATAGGGCTTGTGCCTCCTTGGTTAGTACCTTGTAGATTAAATGAATTAATCTGCACGTTATTATACAGCTTATGATATTCATTCCACCGGGTTAACACTGTTCATGGCTTACTGCATACCCTATAAAGTGCTGCTGTACTAAGTTTGTTAATCAACCATGACGTCTGAGCCATCCATTTTAATTTCATCTTTTTCTGGCTCATTTCATGAAGGACGTTGTTTATTACATTTCTATAATATATTTTATGATTATTTAATCAAATTTAATAGAATTTGGAGATAGAACCTAGTTTGGGCAATTCCAAACAAGCAGAGTGCATAAACGGTAAAGTTCATATTTGCGGTTTAAGTGCTTTATTTGGTTTGCTCATGTTCATAATTATTAAGCAAGGCTAAGCATAACTAGCGTATGTTATTATATAATGTCCGCATTATCATAAAAAAATAGCCGACTCCGCATGCAGTTTATATAGACTAGACGATGCACTGTGAAATTGTCAGTTCAGATTATAGAGATCAAAACCAACTGCATTTTGATAGTTTTAGTTTCTGTTCCAACAACCAGACATTACAAGCATCTCTTGTCGTGCAGTGTGGTGTTAATATGATGACGAGAGTCTATAATATTCTACCAATAATATGAAGGGAAGTGTGCCAAGTAGGAAGTGAAATTTTAATTTTCCTTTTTGCACTCACGGGTAGGCAATGAACGGGAACACAGCGACGGGATCAAGCTAATCAAAACATTCTATATAGAATTCGGTCGAAATAAAATCCACGAATTGAGATAGGGATTAGTGAAAACTATGCCACTATGTACAATGCAATAAATGCACAAAAATGCTCAAAATCGTGCAAATATTTGTACGCATTAAAAATACTCCGCCAATCCTGCTTATCAGCCATAAAATGTACATTGTATACATTTTTACAACCGTATTATCAAAATCTAGTTTTAAACAAATAAAAAGTGAAACTTTTGTTCCTTGAACAATGCCCAAAATCTTGAGAATCCTATTTTAGCAGTCGTATAATATTTTAATGGACCTCTTGTCAGTAATGTAATTGGCTTTAATTGCTTGAGAAATCTGATGAGTTTTCAACGCTATGCTTTTTCTGCAACAACAGTTTCGCCTTACAAAAGGCATGGACGTTTTGTATATCCTAGACTAGAGCACTAGAGCACAGCACATCAACATACAAAGATAATGAATTTACTTTCAGAAGACTTTATTTGTGCATTATAGTCAATAGTGTTTAATGTGTTGTAACTGATATCATTATAAACCACCAATCTATCTTAAGGCTCTGCTCCATCCTGGCATATAGCATTCATAGTATATAAATTAGGAAACAATAATTAAAGACACAAAACATTTTCTGTCAGAGCTAGACAGTTAGTGACTTCCTCTCATACAACTTTAATGTACGCATTCTTTTCGGCAACTTCAACTCTCATCGCTGGAAGGCTGAAAGGAGTTCCAAAATTGCCTCATAGAGAAACTATGATAATTGGAAAATCCACTTTCACCAAATGATCTGCACATTCCACTTCCATGAGATATTTTGTTGCGAGAGTGAAAGGAATACCATGTAGGAATACTCTTCAACTGTATAATTACAGAAAGTTGCTTTCAATGTTTCATATATTATTCAGTAAAAGCATACGAGATTCCGATCTTCTGTCATATACTTTTCGCCAAAATTGAGCACACACCTTCAAGCATGTAATATAGGAAAAGAGGAATATAATTATTCCTGGAGCAAGGAGAATCAAGCTGGCAACCATATATTATAGGAAAACCGAAGCGCAAATTTTTAGGGCAACCAAATATACTGACTGCAGATTCATTACGCTATCGGGATGACTCATATTTCATAAAAATATGATGCATGGATGATTTCTCATTGCACTTGTATACGTGAAAGCACACATGAGAGCGGAGCACCCCGTGTTGTCATTAATGTTGTTCGCAACTGAAATTTGCATGGCATGGCGTTTTTTAATGAATAATAATGCCATGCATGAAGAAGCACTTCATTAGTGTATTGGGGCCACTTGCTATATCTTGAGTCTTGAGCTTGGTAATGTGCAAGTGGTACAATATCTGCAATTCATTTTACAACCTAGTCGGAACGGAGTAACGGGAATATCTTGAAACGGCATCCGTTTGTATAGTCGAGTGCGAGTTGTGATAGGCTATAGGTAGGTATATGCGGTTCATGGAGTGTGTGCTCAAGTGCTCTTGTATTTGGAAAGCGGAAGGAAGCACACAGAGGGAAAGCGTAAAGCCAAGTTTCTATACACATTCCACAAAAGAAAAAGTACAATACTCCACACCATAATAATCCCGTTGTCAGGATTTGCTCACGGATGAACAACCAACCTTGGATGGTTTTTCTAAACTCTAAACTGTTTAGAAATGTTAAAACTCAATTACATCTAATGCAATGCATGTTCTAACTACAAAGCAGACTGCTTAAAAATGCTGACCTTTCGCATTTATAACACTTGTGCTCACATTTTTGTGGAAAAAAGTTGTCGAGCTTGTAAAATATAAAAAAGGCCATTATAGAAATGATGATGATTCATCATATCATCACATTATAGCACTCAACACATAAAAGCAACCTGAATTTAGTCGAAAAGGCTATTAGTATATTAATGAGTGTACGTGGCATCGTACATGTTTACCGGTCTCCCACTGGAATCTGTTCTAGTTGTTCCAGCGGAGACAAAATGTGGAACAGAACTGTGTTTTATATGGATTAAAAGGCGAATCACTCTCACTACTGGATATAATACAAAGGAATTTACCAAAAAGCAAAACAATGTCTAGGTACAATTTCATTGGAGAAGTGAATAGTTGTGTGTACCTACTCAAGCAACACAGACAAAGAGCTCAGAGGGGAGGAAATTGAATTCCTATCAAACGCCCTTAACCACTCTTTTGTTTGGTGAAGGAACTTCAGATGCTTGCCAATGGGCCGGAATCGCATTTCCTAAATATACAGGGAATCTTTACTCTGCGGAATACATTATTATATTGCTCAGTCGTTTACTTTCATTCTAAATTGTCAACTGATATACCACATCAACCCACACACTATACAAACTTGCGATTGTCTTTAGGGTAAATTATTTTTTTCCTTACGCCTCCGCCAAATAAGGCAAATATTTGAATTGAATTACGATGATAATCGGATCGAATTTGGAAGCCGGGACATGTGCAGAAAACTTTTTTTTCTTGTAAGGTGAAGTACATACGAAGATGCCAGAGTGTCATCACTGCATCCGGTTTCCGGTGTAATAGTGCTTTCAACACATGGCTTGTGCTAAGCAAAAGCTATGTTATTTTACATCATGCTGAGTTTCAGTAAATGATCAACATTATTTGCTATGCTTCCAATATATCATATTCTTGTCAATATGAGCAAATCCAGTAGCAATCAACTGTCTCTACTACTACATTAGTCTAGTCATTGCTGCACTATAGGATATGGATATATACAGGTTTTCTATTTGTCTTTCGCTTACCTTTTTGCTATCTGTGTATTATAATGTAGTCCATAATTCTAAAAAACTAATTTTATACTGAAGATTATCACGTTTATAACTATCAACTGCACCATGAGTTAAACTCAACACTAAAAATTCTAGCTGCTTTCATAATGACGGGCATAGCTTTAAAAATAGTATATTGAGTTCAAAACGATTTTCACATTTTCTTGTGCCAGTATTATGGTTGATTTTAAATGCTTCTTGTTTCATACTTGCGTGATGCAAAAGTTCAAGATGTTCAAACTTGGAAAAGCACATTAATCCCGGCAATTATTGCACAAAATACTGACGCACTTGAAGTACATTTCAAATACTTTGTAAGGAGTGGGATTAATTTTATTGCAAAAATGCAACTGGCCTAGGATTTCCCCTTTTCTGCTTCTTATTCTTCAACCAACACACTCATAAATATTTTTATTCACTTGTGAATGGTCATGAATTGTGGTGTGGTAATGCAGAGTTATGACTCGTCTGGTTTTCTTGATTGAAGCACAACGAAAAACAATTCACGAAAATATTATCTCTACTTTTTTGCATGGCACAAAGCTCGGATGATGATAATAATACCGAATCAGTCATCCATCTCCACAAAAAGAAGTCAGGTATCAAAGCCAGAACACAACAGAGGACAGCCAAAATTTCTCAGGTAAGTACCATCACCATATTTTGAAGAGGCAGGGCTCAGGTAAAAATTTATAAAAATGCAAGCAGTTTACACGTACACCGTGTTCACGTACATGCATTTATAAGCTGCTAACCTTAACTTGCTTATTACTCCGTGCATTCATACATACCTGCCAACCAAGCCAGCCACCCTGTTACACCATCATCCACACACACACGAGAGCAACTTCTGAAATAATCAACACACAACAACCACCACAAAATCAAATGGCAAAAAGCAACCAAAAGGATTTTTTTTGCGACCAACATCAACACACAATAATAACAGCAAGCCTCTTTGTATAGCCAGACAACTATTTGTAATCAGTTTGATATGCGAAACACTGACTCAATTGTAAGTTATGCGAGTTTGCCAGAAAAAAATTACAACACATTATGCATCATATATTCATCTATTTATCGATGTACCCACGCAGCCAAAGCGCACACACACATGGAGATTGTCTTCTTTTGTAGTCCCATCATCATAGTCATCACATAGCCAAACTAATGAATGCAACAACAGACGGGCTACATAAAAAAGGAATTCGAATTTTTGCGAAAGTAAGAGTGAACATATTCGAAATATTAAAGTCTTGTTGTGCTCCATTACATGGTACATAAGTTTGATTACAATATAATACTTCGGGTATTACACTGTTGCTGCTGCTGCTGATATTGCTGCTGTGAGAAAAACGAGTTTGTTTGAAAAAATCTACAAATTTTATAGATGCTTCCATATACTATGTTTTATCTATACAAAACAAAATCAGGATGATGCACACTAGTAAATGCGTACCTCAGTTTTGTTTCACAATGCCAGACAACTACTCGTCGTCAGTTCAACAACATTCTTTTCTCTTTCTACACAGGTATGTAATGTAGCACGTACATCTTCAACAATGGTTATGCTACAACAATAAATGCAGTCATCGTCATCATAATAATCGTGAACATGTGTTGTTGTCCCCTTTCCTATCTACGTTCTGTTGCGGTCTCTCAACTCGGTATGAAACTTGGTTTTATAACTAACGGCCACACTGTGACTTTTTTAAATACACATAAAGCCCGTGTTAAAGATAACTATCCTTGTGTACATACACATACATTACACACTCCAGTGCTGCCAAGGATTTCTGTAATGGACAACATGTTTCTCATCCGTTTAGGCATACCTTTTCATGCCAAATTCAGATTTATGGAGGCATATGCACACTGGTAATACCAAAGTATGAGCTTCAATTTTGCCTTGGAAAAGCAACATTATCATCATTACAGCAAGCAACATGCATAAACTTTGTCATGGTTTAGCGTAAACCTGTGTGTATGACTATATAAAGTCAAAATACTCAAGTAGTTTACCGTACAGCATCTTCAGTGTACAGATTTTGAAGCTGGGCTTAATCCTAAGAAATAAACATTATATTTTTACACTTAATAGTATATTTATATACTTTGTATATCTTTACTTGGCTAATATGAAACATAATCCATTCTATGTCATCCCATTCATGAATACATTCACGATTGATGATGATGAACATTTAATACGTGAGTGAGGTAATACACCGTATGTTTACCAACAGAAACATTATGTGGATTTGTGGGTTAGTTAAGTTACATTCTCATGCATTCCACCACAACAATATAAAGCGTACGCACATATCTATCTACAATTTACGTAGTTTTAGCTATCTCTGTTTGGTTTTGTGTGTACAGAGGGAACACACCTTTTGATTGCTACAAGATAGAGATTTTTTGGCATTCCCAACCGTTTGTCTAAACAACAACGATCTATAGCGATTCAGTGATAGCTTTGGTATTCTTTTGTTTGAAGCCACAGCAAATATAATATATTATATGAGAAATTATGGTTTTCATACAACTCTTTAATCCGAAAAGGCAATAATCTTTCCTCATGACACGCAACGATAAAAAGCTATCATCATCAACCCTCACAGTAACGAAAAACAACGACAACAACGTCAGTTCGTTGCCCGATGGTTCCTCTCTGTACAATCTGCGTTTTTCCCTTTTGCCAACATTATCTCGCGGTTCCAATGCAATTTCATGGTAGTCATGCATAAATTATCTGAGCATTATTCTGTTCATCCCCGATAGTCCAAAAATGCTAGTAAAATAATATGTTGCATGTTTGCTTCTCTCGTAAAAGGCAATGTGGTAAACGGAAGAAATAATTTAGAGATGGGTTCTAATCTAATGGCCAATTTTATCTTTCAGTTTGCATGCATGTCTCATATGTCATGTAACTGTGAATGTTCCACAAATTGCAGGTGTCCGACAGAACTCAGGACGACAGCTAAATAAGTCTTGCTTCCATGTGACATACGGGGCAAATCAAAATCGAACTCTAGACCAAGTTACATGTGTACATGCCATCCAAGCTACAAGTAAAACAAACATGTTTGCACCATACCTTTTCCGTTAGGATGTGTATGTTTCGGCCTCTCCAGAAATATCATTTAACATCATTGCTCGCATATGCAGAAAGACGGAAAGTGTTTCGTTTTTTAAGTGGCCAAAAGGCCCCCTCTGTTCAATCGTTTTTTCTGTAGTTGTACTCCACTATGGTTCGTCCCGCTTCAAGAAACACCACCACCAAGTAAATGTATGCATGAAAGTTTTCTATCATCAGATTCTCTATCGACAATGCTCTTTGTCTGTGTTTGTTTGCGTTAAGTAATACATATTGCAATGGATCGGTCGTCGGTATTATTACCACCACCACCTCGCTGCGATGGAACCACGGAACATGCAGCAGCAAGAGAGAAATGTTCCCATATGTTATAGAGGAAGTTCTCAGAGTCCACGGGAGAAACACGCTCACTCCACACTAAAAGCTTCGTCAAACCCTTATCATCGTATCGTAAAAAACAGAGAGAGGAAAAATACTCTGTTTTGTGTTCTAGTAGTGCATGCTCTCGTCATGTACTATATGGCAAACTCTGTGTCTCAGTCTCTCCGGTATTCAAATGTGTGGTACAAAAACTCTGGTGAACTTTCCGACGTTTTTTAACATTTCGAACACTTTTTCATGCTTAAGCATATATGACAAATTCACTAACACACTGTGTGACATGGACGTAATACGTTTGCATATGCGTGTATATAAGTTTTACTTATGTCGTATACAACATCAGACGCGTTTCGTTTTTAAAATATATTTTCTCTGTAAGTTTTGTGTGTCCTCAGTTCTCACACGATATTATGCCATACTTTTTACACACATATATATCATTGGTGTAATGTTCATTTATTAGCGCACAAAACATGTAGACAAAATAGTCAAGTATCATAGTATCAGCAAATCAACAATATCAAACATGTATGCATGCACGCAATAGTTTAACAACTTCAACTTCCAGAAAGAGTGCATGCCAATATATACAATACGAGCTTTCTTGGTCTAGAGACTCATTCAGCAAAGACGTATTAAAGGTAGTACTGTTACATTGCTGCGGTTATAAAATACCTTGTGGCTTGGTTTCGGTACTAAAGTAGCAGTAAAAGATCATGCTTTTCTATTCTTTGTCTTGCCTCTCCCACTTCTCAAGTTCATGAGATGATGTTTTGTTTTTGCTGCTGCTGCTGCTTTTTTCCTGATGAATCTTTTACGAAAATAATATTATGACTTTTTCACCGAGTTCACCTTGTTATCAAATAAATATTTTCCGTAGAAAATGAGAAGCCGTACTTAGCTGAACGCTACAAGAAAAACAAAAACAAACTAAGAGATTAGTGACACTCCAAAGAGTAGCACACGACTCTTTCTATAAACGCGTAGCACTCAAACTTTTGGAAAAACTCACAACCGAGCACGTTGGGAAAGTGTCCTTCCGCAATGAGATTGAGAAGGCGTGCTTTCCGATAACATGAAAAATGATCAAAGACACTCACATGCACACACGCTGTACTGTACAGCGTTTGCAAAACTCCAGGTTTCAAAAGTTTTACTTTGTGGGAGAATTTTGAGATGTCAATAGAGAAAATGCTTTCTTTGTTACTTGTATGTTTACAAATGAGATAAAATGACAAACGACTTTATTCAAAATATTTTGACTACTTTCTTATCAAATTCGCAATATTATTTTTGTTTACTTTTTCGCTATATGGCAAAAAGAGATGGTATAATAAGTTATCATACGTTTTCCGTAACGTTTTACACGTACTGCCGAAAGACAGACACAGAGGACAACACCTCTTTAGCGATCCGCGCTCTCTACTCTTCTGAAGAGAATATGCGAATTGCACGGGAAAGAGAAACAGAACGGAAAACGGGAAGGGAAAGGAGATCGCAATATCCCGTATTTTCCTACAAAGGGAGAATCTCAGATGGAAGATAGCTTAAAATCGTATGTGCTGTATATTTTCGAGGTAGGTTTTGCCCCACCAAAACTCTCGTCACTACTGCTTTCCATTAGCAAGCAAGCTTTACTTTTTCGGTTATAACGAGACAGCGAAGGAAAACAGCTAGAGCTTTCATGGCATGCTCTTTTCTCACAGCATTCTGCACATACAGCATTTTCTGTGTGCCATATAGATAGATAGTCGCTTTTCCCTCCGATGCGGGTAACCTTAATAATTCTTTGCATGTTGTAGTAAACTGGTAGAGAAAAAGCAAGCTCATATAAGCAGCTGGGAAGCTAACAGACTCGGCCTACACGTTTGTTGGTGGTGGCGGCGTCTACTGCACCAAACAACCAGGCCATATAGTAAGAAGTAAGTTTCTAGTTTCTAGAGTAAGGAGAAAAATAAAACACACAGCATCAGAGATAAGTAAGCATTAGAGCGAAAAGGAAAACAGAGGAGAATCGAGGGAGTTTTTTGCTGGATATTCGGTGTATGCATATGAGTTTATAGTTGTTGGAATTGGAAAACTGGTTGCCAGTTGCCACCTCGTTTTCTCGTATGGTTTGCTCTTGCTGCTTTTGAATATCCACTAATACTACTTACTACTACACAGCAAAATGAAATGTATAACGGTTGTGGTGATGGTGGGAACTTGAACCCGATAGTGTTGCACATGCCCGAATTTTTTGCTGTTTTCTCCGACAGGCTTTTTTATGGGCACAACTGGATATATATAGTGAGCTCATATAAATCGAGGCAAATAAAAATGTGTAGTATTTTATGTGCATGTATTTTCATGATGTACAGTTTCATAGAGAGATAAGTAGGTATGTTTACGTGCACATTTCATTTTTTGGTCGTGTTATTATCAGATATCACCATTATTTTGATGGAAAGTAAAATTCATATTGAGATAGAAGTGAAAGAGCTTGCATAGCAGGGAGCAAGTAATATTGGTTTGGTCTTGGTGTATGGCCGGGCAAGAAAAGCTTTTTCCTGGTCATGGCAGCGTGGTAATCGTTCCCTTTCCCTTACTTTCCTCTGATGATCTTTTTTTTCTTTTTCGGTATTATTTGTCATTGTCATGAGTCATGGAATAAAAGCGAAGAGCAGAAGAAAGAGGCTTTAATGTTTTCCATTCTCCAGTTGCAGCATATGCGTGTTTTTCCTTGATATCTGCTGAGGAGAAAAGATAAAAGAGGTCTACATAAAAAGTGTTGAGAGAAGCGGTGTGTACGTACACGGCCATCATGGCATTATTACTTTTCCCAACAACCATAACCAACCACACTATAATATACGATTCTAATGGGAGTTTGGATGTGATGAGATGATATTATATTATGGTAATGGAAGGTAAATGTATTATTTCTAGTTACTACTCTTCGACTTATCCTCCCACTCGCTTTCTCTCCGTTCACTTGTCTTGTGGAATAATCTGGAAAAGTAAGGAAAGGTAATTTAATCTTGTAAGGTTCGCTGATATACATTACTGGAAAAAGTGCTTTCTTTTCATCATCGTGATGCACAAATCTCGTTCTTAGTCTTGTTGAAAATGATCTAATAAGCAAATAGGTTGCTTCGTGCCAATGTTATTATCTCACCTATTATTCTTAGCATGTCTGCCTACCTCTTCATTGAATATGTTAGTGCAAGCCCTAGTTTGCAAAGGGAAATGTACTTAAGATGTACGCCACATTGCACGTAGCCACTCTGAAAAAGCGTATTATATGATGTAAGAGTTGTCACGCTAATTTTAAACCTAAGATTGCAAAATTTATATTAAACTTTTCAGATGCCTATATCTCAAACCCGGCGGTGCCTACCTATCATTATCCTTATCAGGTTACAGATTCGCAAAAGGCAAACGTTGGACTTTAAAGAGGGAAGATACAAGATATCCATGTTCACACTGCCAACCTCCTGGATTGATTGCGTCGTTAATCGTGACCTCTAAAGAGAACAACTGGGAGTCTATGGAATATTAATCAATTCCGTCAAGCATCAAGCTTAAGAACAATTTCATCGTAGTTATACCAAACACATAAAAAGTCCTCTTAAATCGAGCTAAGCCCCATCTGAATTTATTCGAATGGTAAATTGCCGTCATCATTATATTTCATCGTAAAACTTCCATAAAATCACACAGATTACGCAACGATATGTTATGCAAACCACATGGAAGGAACACACGCAGCATAAAAGCAGAAAACGGCAAGCTTATGATAAACAGTCAAAACAGTAGTGGATTCTATGATCACCCCATAAAGAACGAACAAGTCAAAGATTCATCAGTCAGCATAAAGAGAAAGTTGGATACGAAATTCTCGTTCTAATCTAGCCGTACAATAATGAGGCAAAGGAACATGTAGCCTATATTGCAACAAGGAAAGTGAAAGCTCGTTAGTATTATATGACATTCGACACATGATCGTTCCCTTTTGGGAAAGCTGAGACAGTTTTGTGAAAATATATGGTATAATATAATATTAATACCGCTACTTAAAAGTCTGTATTGGTGTATTATACTTAAATGACTGTATTTTACAACAGCTGCAGATGTAAAATTCAATAAAATAAATTGAAAAATGCTCCTTGTTAAGAAATTTTCTTCAAAACATTGAAAACCATAAATTGAGAAAATCTAGTTTTGATGCTTCTAACGCAAACTATTCCAAATGCAAAATATGTTTAAAATATCATTTCAAGAAAACATTACGTAGCATAGCATATTATCATATTTTTAGATGATTGAAAATAAAGTATTATTAAATCAAATATGGACTTTGGGTACTTTAAATGCTTTGTAAACGACATTTATTGCTTTTTAATTATTTGTGATGGGATGCATGAGACATAATATATATGCATGTACTGTAAATCTAACCAAGAGGACCGCTGCTGATTACAAGCATCTTCTTCTTTGGGATAAACACTGACCAACCGGGTCAACAACAGCAACACATTAGTTATGAATGTTATCAAAAGGGTTGTGCTCAATAACATGAAAAAATCACAATTTCATGACGCGATCCGGAATCCACTGCGTGAACAGTTAAATAAAATATTATGATGCGATGATGATGGAATCCTGCTTATTCATTCTTCTTATCTGGGATGAACTATGAAAATTGGCTGTTTTTATGAACTGTTAAAATTTTGATTAAATGAGACAGAAGATACAACACGTTACTAGAAGTTGGACCAATAAATTACAGTGAATTTACTGCATGCGCCTACTTCAATTACATATTGTTCTATCGCATTCAAATTAATCAAGCCATTGCAAATCGTACAAAGGGTCATGAGGAAAAGTCTTCAAAACTGCAGAATGTCCACCCGTACACTTATCTTTAATATTAAAGAAGGAAACTTCCCGTACAAAAACTTGCTATTTATGTAGCATTAACATTCAGTCACCCATAAATATAAACTATGTCCATACCTGTTGTGAAATGTTTCTGTTACCAAACCCACTTGCATCTTTTAAAAACAGGTAAACCTACAACCAGGGAAGCTGCCTGAATCCAGATATTTCCACTTTTTTCCAGAGTAAAAACATTTGACATAACTACGTGTTTCCTTCTACATGCATGCATAATTTTGTGAGTTCTGAATATGTATGCTTTCTCTATGTAATTCGCACTTTCTGCATACAGTCAAGTCGCCCAAAACTCGTACAGGGCCCTTTATTGTACTTTGATCTTTTTCGTCACTAAAACAAAAATAGCATACATTTACTTGATGTGCTCATTTGAGCAATGAATGAGTTACTACGTTTTTGTAACTAAACTCTCAGAATTTGTGTTGAAACCTCCACAATCCAGTATAGTTGATTCCAAATTTCTGGAGATGAATGCATACCTATATCTCTTGAATTATACTGTGGCCCAGACAGTCTTCATTTCCAATGTCTCTTTCAAGATAATAAGGAACTTTTATCAACTATGAAATTGCTTGTAGATATGTACACAACTCTGTCATAAATCATGTTTAACAGAGTGAAAAATCAATGCTTATTAAATAGCAATTAAAACTAATGTTAAAAAAGATTGACGGTCAGAAGAAAACTGTGGTATGCAGATGCACAGTGCACAAACGAATGAAGTAAAACGATTTCATAAGATATAAATTCATATATATTAACTTTAATTCAAACGATGGCTCAATATAGAATAATCCCTGTAAAATACTCAAGTATATGCCATGCTTAATGTTCAGTCCAGTTTTTTTTCGAAATGTCTCAAATTTTCTGTTAGAACATTCGTGCCCACCCATATAATATAAGTGACCCACCTATTAACCATTTCATTTAACGTTTGGTTCTCAGCAAGCTGACATTACCTTAATACCTACAAAACTACAGAAATCCCAATTTTCTACATTTTTCTTTATTCAAGAGATTATTTTCCAACTATCCACGTTCAGACAGGGATAGCTACTAACTTTTAGTCTTTGTTAAGCCATGTAGCATAATCGAGAAATTCAATATACTTTTTGTACTTCAGTCAGGGACAAGCCCATTAAAGTATATTCCATGATAAGTTAGTTTTTAAAATTAAATTTTCTTCATGTGACTTTTTAATATTTTGAAAACTTTTACTAATAAAACAGCCCAATTTTATTTTACACTTGGTTGTAATATTTTTATTTCCAAAATTATTTCGTTATTGAAAATTCTGGCGACATGGGATTTGAGATTTTGGGTGTGAGTTCCAAAACATCACCATTTTCTAGTTTTGAACCTAGATTGGAAAACGCTGAGAGTGGGGAAGTTTTTAATTTTATCAGTAGTATAAGACTGTATACTGTTCTCATTAATAATTTGTCCGCTTCGACCCTTTCTGAAGCCCCCATTACCCCTCTTATGAGGTGATCCTTATATAATATTGTTTCTTTACGAATTTTATTTTGTTTTCTTTACATTATCATTTAAAATATATATACTCCATACTGTCTACTTTTAACAATATAGACACTAATAACAATTAAAGCTAAATCTAAAAATGTATAATATACTATAAAAAGCTGTACAGTTAGCATTCTAGACAGGATAAGAGCTTGCCAATTTATTTTTAGACAATCAAAGTTCAAGAATCCGCTTTTAGCCAATTTATTCATCCCCTTTCATCGAGTTGTATCGATACAAAGTTGTACCAATATCAGTTTTACACAAGTTGACATTATTGTTATATTTTAATTGACTAACCTTCATTAAATTACAAATATAAATACACATCAATATCCATTATGGCACTGGACTTCTTTGCGGGCTGCGTTGGTGGTAAGCAATTTCTCTACTTCTATTTTTATAACTTATAGCAGTCATATTATTGTGTAAACGTATTTTGTAAGCATGAGTTCTCTTTTCTGTTTCATTAATTCACTTTTAATCATCATTATAGGAGCCGCTGGTGTTATCGTAGGCCACCCACTGGACACAGTCAAAGTAAGTTTAACTTCAGTACTTTTCGCTAATAGGAAATCATAAGTCATACAAATGCATCAATGGAAAACGCTTAGTGTCACATAATTTCTTAATACAACGGGAACGGGTTTCATTTTAAAGTATAAAGATTAACACGTAATTAAAATACAGCAATTAAAGATGCGCTAAGCGCTTCAAAGCTCGTGGACCTTTCTAAGAAAATGTACAGCGGCCATTCATTGAAGCCATGTACGTAAGCTGTAGGCAAGCTTGTGTGATAAAGACTGATGTCAAGCTTATCAGGGCAGGATTATCACGAAATGGGTTATAAGCTTGCTAATGCATGAAATGGAAGTTTTCCTTGAAGATCACAATGCAAATAAAATATGTTATAAAGTGTTAAAGTACTTTTTATATTACTTAATTAAAATGTCGTAAAATGATGTGTTTGTAAAAAAAAGATAAAAAGTCAAATATGACGTTTATAATAATTTTCCACTTTTTTCTGTCCTCAGGTCCGCCTGCAGACTCAAAGCCCAACCAATATAAAGTACAGAGGAACCTTTCACTGTTTAAGCACAATTGTCAAGAATGAATCGGTAAATAACACACAACTATATTATTTTATAATCTTTATGAATTTATGTATTTGTCAGCTTTTTCTTATGAGCTTGACCCGCTGTGAAAGTTCTCATTAGATTCCACCCTACGTTTCCAATTTCCTTCATTGAGATACGTAGCATATGGAACGAATAGAACGATGAAATAATGACTCTCATGGGGCACATTGAGACTTGCTACTAGTACTGCTTCAGTACTACAACTTCATTGCAAGAGATGCTGAGATGAAGTTGTAATTATGCCCAAAGAGAGAAATGTGCTGTTTTCTTGTGCAATGTAACACTTGGAAACTTTGTATCTTTCTCAGATATCTGGCCTCTACAAAGGAATCTCGTCCCCACTGCTTGGAGTGGCTGGTGTGAACGCCATAATTTTCGGTGTATACGGTGCTCTAAGACCCTACGTCAGTAGCTCACCGGGAAATGATGCGTTATGGGCTCATTTTGCCGCTGGCAGCATCTCGGGGGCAGTTCAGTCCGTTGTTGCATCACCCATGGAGCTTGTGAAAACAAGAATGCAAATTAAGGAAGACAGCGTAGGCGGCAAGAAAGTTGGCGCAGTAGACGTTCTCAAAGGGATTTACCGCAACGAAGGTGGCTTGTTTCGAGGAGTTTTCAAGGGCTGGGGCATCACTTTAGCCAGGGAAATTCCAGGCTTTGGTTTCTACTTTGCATCATACGAAGCCTTGACAAAGCTCGGTACTTTTACACACTCAATTTAAACCCTACTTCTATGCAGATAATCCAAAGGCAAAAAATAATTTTGTACGATCATCATTTTAAAATCTTCTCAAGGGGATGGAGAAGTGGGTACGCTTGGCATGATGCTGGCTGGAGGTATGGCTGGCGTTATTTCCTGGATCGTCACGTTTCCGATTGACGTTGTAAAGACAAGACTTCAATGTGACGACCGTGGCAAGTACACGGGAATTATTGATTGTATCCGTAAAACATACTCAGCCGAAGGCCACCAAGCATTTTCAAGAGGACTTGTATCCACTGTGATTCGAGCATTCCCTACTAATGCAGCTACTTTCACTGTTGTAACATGGATCATGAGGTAAGTAGCCACTTGAAGAAGAAATACACTAAAAATGAAGTAATAGAGTAGTACACACACATACCACTTTACTAGGTACCATAATATTAAAAGCTCATAAAACTTCTTGCCATACCATCATTTCGCCTTTCATAAATACTAACTACGTGTGTGTGCTTCTTTCAATGAATATATTCCGCAAGAGAAAACTTTTGAACATTTTGGTTGATGATGATGATAGCATAAACTTTGTCTCTAGTAACATAATCCTCTTTATTGCGAAACCGTAGATTCGCTGGAGAAACTCCGGAAGACGACGTTCAAAATGCCAAACAGTATCTGGACGAGCTTCTCACGGAATCATCCAAGCTACAGGAAAGATTTGAGGAATCCATTCGTCTAAAAGTACCCCAGTACTTGTTTAGTGGAAACTCTTTGACCTCCTGCTCCCTTGCCTCGCAGTGTGCTGCATCCGCCCAGAGATATGCTGACAAGACTCAAGTATATTTCAACTTTTATCAGTCTTTGCAGCAACAAGCGCAACATTTACAAAGCAAAGTGGTGGACAGTGAGCTAGAAGATCAGGATAATGAAGGCGTAGAGAAAAAGCATCATGTTTCATTTTTGTTGCATGAAAAACTGGCAATGAATATACATGATAGTGGCCAGATCCGCATCAGTACAGAGAACGGTGAAGGTGGCGCTTATAACAAGACCAAAAAAGTTTTTTCATCAGCGGAGCAAGCAGCTCAGGAGAAGGTAACTGGCATTTCATCCAGCACAAGAAGCCAGATAAATGAACTGCTTGGGGTAGTAAGCGACAAAAATGATAATGAACATAACAGAAACGAACAGAGTGCCGTTCGACATAATAACCACAACATTCTTTCTACACCCAAATCGTCCCCATCCGCAGCAGCAAACATCAATCCTTTTCGTGTTGATGAAAGGGAAACTAATGCAAAACCCGTCGATACAACCATTTCCGGTGATGAAACTCAAGCAGCCAGTCTGATTATGAATGCGAGTACCAATACCAAATTAAATGGTGATCACGACAAGAACAGTAGCCGTAATACCACCGGTTCACCGATCCAAGGAAATGAAAGACTTTCCCACGAGGCAACTTCATTTCCTGTGCAAGCAATAAAATCAGGAATCAACACGGCTGTAAATGCTAGAGATTACGATCATCATGAGATAACAACAACAGGTGCAACTGACGAGGTTCAAAGGAATGCAACTGAGCATTTAAACAGTTACGACGAGGATGATGTAGTAGATCATGATGATAGTGATGCTCAAGCGTTGTCATCTACAGATTTAGCATATCTTTCCAAATCGCTGGACATTCCAGCTCACATCATAAACGCAGCTAGTCTTCAACACAAATACAGAGCAACAAAGGAGAGCATAGACAGCGACTCAAAATTAATACGTAGCCAGCATGAGGTTTCCGCCAGGGAAACTGCAGCCTTGACCCGACCAAGAGGTGTTAATGCTCCTGGTAATAGTAGTAGTAATAAAAGCAGTAGAGCTAAAGAAGCATGGAGAAAATACTGCAAAACACCTGCTCTCAAGTTTTGCAAATGTTTTGATGATCATTGTGTCTGCTACGTTTGAAATGAAAACTATTCTATAAAAAAGTTCATTCTGAACAGATGGTGCAATTTTTTATGACGAATACTTTTTGACTTTTGTATAAATAAAATTCTTTTTCTTGTGGGGGTATAATGTACACTTACTAAATAATATTATTGTTTTCCTTAAACAAGCTCTTTTTCTTTCGAAAACAAGTTTAAACATAAAATGTCAAATAATGGCAGGACCAATTTTGGTGTTTAAACGATATAGACCAAAGAACAAAACGATTTTTGTGATGATGAATATAATGATCTATTCAACAAAAAATATATCTACGCATTTCCTAACAAGATATCATACTGAGTTCTTATGTTGTTGGTACACACTACATTACACACCAAAGACTTGAAAAGGACACATCTGTCAGTCATACTTGACAAACAAATTAAGCTATTGATGATGTACCTATTTAACTGGTAGCGTCTGCTTTGAAGCGTATGAAAGAAAGTGATTGCGCAAAACTTGTTTAAAGACCACCAAAGTGGCTAAAAGTAGAAACAAAAGGCAAATTAGCAATAATAATAATATTTAAGGTTACAATGTTAGTTTCTTGATGAGCTTATTTATGTAAACTTGTGACTTGAGTGATATTGAATGGTACTCTTTTAAATATATTTAAAGTACAAAAGCATGATTAAGACTAAATAATACAATGGCAATAGCTCGTAATAAATGACGGTGAATATACTTATTATGAAAACCCAAATATTATATAAGTTATGCAACACAAGTATTGGTTCTGATGAGCTCCCAATTTATCATCATGATTATGGATATATATCTCATTATGCTTTTTGTGTTATGAAGTGGATCTTATAAACACAAAATGCTTACCGGGTAAACCTTACCCCAAAACAGTAAACACAACATGTCATTAAATGGTTTCGATAAATCATCAAAACAAACTCATAAATCACATAAATCAATTTATTCAGTCATTCATACAAAATGCTACAAATGATTGCAGGTCACAACCGCAAAATTCATCATCGTCACAAATAAAAACGGACAGAGAATAAAATATGGTGTTATTTACCCATTTTGTGTTTTTCTCTTATTGACGTATATTTGTTTGGGGCAAAATGCAGAGCATTCTGGACAAGAGATTTTGACCTGTCTCATTGAATTGAAATGAATGCCAAGATCTTACTGCTGCTAGAATAAAGGACAAACTTCAGAGTAAATTGAAAAAACCAGATAATATTGATCAGTACTAACAATAACCAATCATTATTTTAGTTGGCGATCACATTTGGTAGTGTGGATTCTATATAAATCATTTAGCTAATAGCTCAACCATATCTTTAACTGTCACAGACATTTTGGAAAAAAACTAGAGAAATGGTAAGTATTTTTTATCTTATATGATACTGGTTCCCAGGATGAAGTAATCCCCGGCTAACTTTCTCTGCACGTACATTGAAACCCCATTAGAAGTACACGCCAGGACGTATGTGTGCACACTTCCGGCTGCCTATCTTGAATACACAGTCCGGGAGAAAGTAAAGTAAATAAATTGCTAGTCATGTGGATTTGTCTGCTTGCAGTTTTCTTTTATCCAATTGATGGGAGGGAATGTCAACGAACTTACAGATCCTGGAGGCGAAAGTGCTTAGTGCTTTCACAAAGAAAATCCAATGTCATTCTAACCAGAGCACAATGCATGAGGGAGAATAAAACCGATATATACGGTTATTTATTTGTGTTCTGTGCCGAAGCTTACATTCAGCTAACAATACAAACTATTTTCCCTGCAAGACAGGACAATGAGACAGTTCTCCGTTTTTCTGGCTCCAAATCTTTATCTTTTATGTATAGACAAATAAGACTACACCAAAGTCCGAGGTTAAGCCGAAACGCTACAATGGACAGTCAATAATCAAAACATTGTCCAAAGTAAATGAATTGACATCGCATAAAATGCATACAATATTCAGTTGTAATTCGTGGTTCTTTATAGAGTTCTCCCCATAAAGTGTGTTCGGTGAATTCAACTACCATCCGAACCGAAACACATCGAAGTATTTTGCAAGATTCTCTAGTTCCTGAGTTCAATATTTTTTCTGTTGACGGATAGGATGATAGGAACATGATGGAAAACAAGGAATATTCCTTCTTTGAAATTCCATCAAAAATTCGATCTGTACTTTATAAATAATTCGAACAATTGAGATAGATTGTCTGGTGTTACGTTATTGGATTACTACACATAATAGATTAATCTAGGATTACATGTGTGTCGAACTTGTTGTAAGTAATTTTTGTTTTCTCCTCTTCAGAGAACTGTGACATGCTTCAACAAATGCGAAGAATTTCACACACCAATAATCGAATCCAAACATGATTGAAACACGCTTAAATCTTAAATTGCCGCATCAATCTACAAAGCGCATTAACAGCTGTCTTGTTACTTATTGTCATAAATGAAATCCCAAGATATATTTGTCCCAATTCAAATAAATTCTTTCAGATAAGTCTCGCCAGCTTGTTATCAAAAGTCGCAAGTATTGTCTGTATATGTTGAAGCGTTTGAAAATCTACAAACTAAAATTCACAGGTTATATTTTTGAAGCCCAGACAGTTTATGTAGGTGTTATGGTCTGGAGTCTTGAAGACAGGTTATATGACACATCAACTGTTGCACAAACCTAAGGTACATTGGTACTTTGCCGGAGCTCAAACTGTTTCCTTACAGGCGACAAGATGATAGCTCTTGAAACAACATTTGCATTTATGGATAAAACTTAAATGTTCCTTTTTACAATTTCATCAAAATGCATTCATTTTACGAATACCAAACCAAGTCTTTGTAGGATAATAATTGTACGGTGTTTGTTGACTTCTTTTTTCCAAACTTTCCTCATGAAATTGCTGTAATATTAGTCATATTATTCCTTCTTATGAGTTTATGTAAGATTGTAAGAATGTTTGCCATGTGTAGTACCTTGCTTTTGACAAGTTTAGTCATAACCTTTAGGGCACCTCGGCTTTATCAAATTCGGAACGTGGAGCTCGCTCCTTTTTTGGTTGCCGTCATCATATAAATAGGTGCCAGACTAGAAAACTCATGCACCAGCACTGATCCTACGAAGAAAGGCAGTTTTTGGTTCCATCACGAAAACAAAAGGTCTTCGTTGACTCATCATAATTATACACTGCAATGCAGTGACTGCATTTCATTGTCAAAAGCCGATACCCAATACCCAGAACTCCTGGGATACAAATTCCCCAAAATCGATCCTTGTTCTTATTCACAATAAAAATGAATCAGACTGACTTTGTACAGGAGACATAGATAATAAAACAGAACTTTGAGCTTGAAAAACTGACAAAATACGAAATCATAGCAATCAAACTAATATTCTCAAACAATAACCTTTTGTGGTCAATAAGTTACAATATCGTGCTACCATGAAATAATATCCTGCCCAAAATGCTTTCACGAATACTGTTCCTACAAACATCCTCTCTAAAACAGAGATAATATACAAAACTTAAATGGTTATAAAAATGCTTCTGCATGAAGTACGCTTTTTGCGGTTGTCTTTCCATTTCACAAGAAGATTATTATCCCAGTTTAACAAGCTTGCATGTACTTTCTTGAAACCCAAAAAAGGAAAATAAAACTTGCATAGTTGAAAAGGAAACAAAAATTCTCTTTTTATTCACAGAAAAAACCCAGTCAATAAAAATGTTGGCTTATACTCAAAGTACTTGTGAGTAGGTATGCGTGTGTCTCTAAATGCGACTTATGCGTATATTATATAGCTTAATTACACATCAGTTTTTGGCAGACCAGGTTTTTTCCTTCATTTCCATGTTTGTACAAAATATGATCAACAACCAACAAAGTTGACAATTACACATTACACACACGCTCAACCGGCATGTGAGTCTCTGCGCGTCAACTCACACGCGTGTGCATATAAGTTATTATTCAACTTAGTCAACTCTAAAAGGTTCGGTACAAGATTTTTTGGATCATCAAGTTAATATTTTAAGACCATAATCAAGTCTTACGAATGACAATTGTGTTAAACAAGTATCAGCATGTGTTGTTGTCGCCATTATTACCAAAAATGTATTCTTTTTGAGATTCTATTTCACATAAATCGCAATTACTTGCACATTTTCCATGCGTCTTTTCAAATTGTTTTCTTTTATTATCATTAAATTTTTAGGACAGTAGTGCTTGTGACATTAGACATTGAAATCAATGACTAAATCCCTAAATTCTTTTAAACCAAAAACCACAAACACTACGAAGCAAAGTGTTTTGTACGTAGGCGCTATATGAATTGGCAAAAACAGTTGAAGTACCTGGGTTTAATGCTGTCGGCAATTTGAGTCCGTCTGGACTAAACAACTGTCACGCAAAGAAGCAAGTTGGGGGATAATGATAAGCAATTTACCTCTTGAGAGCTTAGGCTACAAGAAAATGTTTTGCCTTTTTCCATTCATGCAATTCCTTATAAAGAAAGTCCAGTAGCTGCTGCAGCAGAGCATTCATGGGCAAAATCGCTTCTCCTACTATGGCAAGGAATGATTATTATGACCGTTTTTGTATCTAAAACGAGAACCAGTTGCCAATTTATTTTATGATCAACCCATCCATTATACTCATAAAAAGTCAACGTAAATGCAAACTGCGAACATGAAAAAATCTGAGAATAGTTGGCCAATTATAAAAAATCCTCCTCCATTAAAAAAAGCAACAACAATCCAGGTGCAATAGACCTATATAGCAAGAGAGCAAAGAGTCAAGAATAAAATTGCCTGCGAGAATCCCTTTTGACATTTTAGCCTTGAATCTCTGTCTTTTCTTATCCACACCAAGAATACCCCCAACAAACCCACATCTTTTTTAATACCTGCACTTTTCCACCACAAAGTGCACCTCAATCACAGCAACATTCCCTAGTCTCTACAGGAAGACTTCCCCTCCGGGCGTTTTCTGCATTGCAATCATCATTCCCCTCTTCTCTATTATCCCCATTCTCTTGCTCATCTCTAGCAACCCTCTTTACTCACCTGCAGTTGTCAATATAATGAGGAGGGCCAACCTAAGTGTATATTTTGCATTCATCTTTTCAACAAAGGTAAAACGCTCAAGAGATTCCTTCATGCATGAATAAAGTCGAATGATTTTATATATCATTGTGCCATCTTATAAAAATACCTACCTAACTATGCTTTGGATAATTTTTGTGTGGTTACATTACAGGTTGGGTGTTGGGCATTGTTGGTAAAAGTGATTCTACACTTTAGTTAGGCTGGGAAGTTCTTTTGCATGTTTTAGAATATCATCTCATCTCTCTACTAAAAATCCGTGTCCCCGGTCCCCACTTGATCACGACAAGATGTAATGATTTCGTGAGTTTGTGGCTATGTAATATTAATACTGCCAAGATGTTGTTGCTGCTACTGCTAGTGAGATGGCAAATAATCATGAACAATCCATTCAGAGATTTTTTCTTCAATAAACTATTCTCATGTTGGTCTTGTTGCACTTGTTTCTTCGTAACTGCCATGCAATATATACCTACCTAGTTACTCTACTAAAAATGCTGCTATCTTTTCGTTTCTTCTTCTTTACATGAACGGCAATCAGCAACCTGTACTTGTACTCCTTGAGCTGTTTGCTGAGAGAGTTGAGACACTTGTTTTTACACTGACAATGCACCAACTAAAGAGTGCTATGATTTTTTCCCCGATGCGCATACCATTGTCTTTCTTATCCTTTTCAAGCCCTGTGTGCTGTTGCTTCCCGAGGCTTCGTTGTTGTCTTCGCTTCATGGATGGAGTCGTCTAGAGAGCATATAGGATAATTGGCTTATATTACATGATGTACCATAAACAAGTAGCATAGTAAAATGCCACATTCTTCTATTCTCCTCCACGCATGAATGTAAAGTGCAGTAATAATGAAAATTAGTCTGACGATGGAATTGTGGCGAGGCAGCAGACTATCAAGATAAACTCCCTGCTGTTCCTTTTAATGTACCAGACTATAAGAGCACTATTTTGTGTTTTCAGTGACACTATTGTCACTGTTCGTGGAACCGTGCTAGTAGATTTTGAGCTGAAGAGAGTAAAAGCTCACGTTTAAAAAGGTGTTTCTTTATGCATGTTTTCCTTTTTCCTGTGAAAAGCAAACCATTTCAGTGGGGTTTACACTTTAATATATCAGTTACTTTTAATGGGCTCCACTTCTACCATTTCGCTGCCAGCATTGCCTCTATCATTGCTACTGTTATGACTTTAGTACAAATATAAGAATCTAATCTCAGTTTTCAGTTTGCTCTCGTGGTGGTAGGTAGTATTAAAGCTGGCAAGCATTTTAAAAAGGAACATATAAAGTCCTTCCCTCTCCGAAGGTTTTTTCAGAGTTAACCACATTCATACATACATTAAAATCCCATTCAGTGGCTTTTGCGGTGGTGGAGGATTTGGTTGCAAAGAGGCATAATTAAGCCAAATCGAGCCAGCAATTTACAATAGTGTTGTTTTTTCTCTTTTAAAAATAAACAATGAGCAAGTAGACTTTGTGCTCTGCGCTGACAATAATGTCACCTTAATCACTCTCCTCATGTACCTCACGTTCGCGAAATAAAGAGATAGGCAATACCACCGTCGCTCTGCACAAACGTATCGCATTTATCGCAAAGGCAGGCCGTGCAGGGAGTGCGAACATAGTGATCATTATCCACGTAATATAGTAATTTCGTTTGCATACTATACTTTAATTTTAACGAGAATTGTCTAAATTGAGAAATAAAAACGAAGCAAGCACTCAGCTTGCAATATACACGCCTTTTAGAGATGTACGCCTTGTGATATGTGATGTTTCAAAGGGATGGGATGAATTGAATCGAGAAAGATACGAACCTAAATCCTTACCGTGTGCCTCCTGTGCAATTTAACTTTTTGTGATCTTGCTCCCCTAAATTGTCCACATACTTTGAGCAAATTATGGTAATCATTACTATCATTAAACTGCAATTTAGTCGTAGTGCGGGCAAGTGAAAGGATGCTACGTGTTGATGTACTTTTAAACTTGTGCTAAATAAAATATTGCAAAGACATAATGTGAAATAATGTGAATGTGCATTCATGAAAATTTGCAATAGTAGAATTAAAAAATTGTTTCTTGAGGGAAAAAGAAACTTTGAATTATTTTCAATTGAATAAAGTGAACGCAATTTTTAAAAAGAAAAATGTCTATGCCAAATCATCAAGATTTCCGCGGACTTCCTCCTATTATTCCGGGAGGAAGTGGACAACTGGGTAACTTTCAGAATCCTCCAAGCAGCAGTGGTTCCAGCAGTAGTGTAAATACTCATCACAGCAATCACAACGAAGATCTCAATAATGCAATACCATCTTCATCCGTGGGAGTTGGGAAATCGGGCAGACCTGGTCCAGCGGACATTTCCCGTCTCAGCCATCCCGATCTAGTACAACGAGTGCGGAAGCTGGAAGCAGATTTGCTGAAATTGGCTACAGATCATAATCATATGATACGAGAGGCTAATCATCGCATACAGGTGAGAAAATTAAAGTTAATTATGCAACTCTATAATTACTACCCATGAGCAACAACGGCATTCGCGAGGGAATATCCTTTGCTCTTACACTACATTCCACATTCCATGCATTCTACACACAACGATATAGAGCCACAAGTTGTTAAATTATGCATAAAGACTTGGTTGTTTAATGCCAACTTAGACCTCACGTCCAACCAACCATGTAAAATCCGCTTGCTACAAACTACAGACAAAGCTATAGCAGATTTAGATTTTAAAAGGAAAGCTTTGATGAGAAACTTGCCTTGCCACCAGTACGAGTGCAACCAAAATATTCCCATGATGCACTCTTGCATGACGATGAGTGAAGAGGAAAGAGCGATTATGAGCAAATGGTTTTCCTGTTGCGAATCCTTCGTAGCATCTGCTTTCCATTTTAATGAGTTCATAAGTATTCACTGTCTAAAAGATTCTACTGTGCTTTATATGGAATCCCACTAATCATACTCGTACTATTGGTTTTCCTAAAGGTACAAAATTCAGAGTTGGTAAATCTCAAAACTACAGTGACGAGACTGGAGGAAGACAATGCCGAGCTTCGGGACTTGTGCTGCTTTCTTGATGATGATCGACAAAAGGGAAGAAAGCTGGCACGGGAATGGCAAAGGTTTGGTCGATACACAGCCTCTGTGATGCGACAAGAGGTTGCAGCGTATCAGTCCAAACTACGTGACTTGGATAGTCGTCAGCAGCAGCTTCTTTCTGATAACCAAGAACTTAAGGTAAAAGCATATATATTCGATCAGACAAGGAAGGGTGTTCAAACCAAGAAGAAAATGAGCAGAAAATGGGAAAAATTATGATTGCATAACACTCAATGTTTCATGTCATGCTTTAATGCAGGAACTGTGCCTGTATTTGGATGAGGAAAGAAACCAGAATGCATGTAGCCAATGTGGCGCAACGATTCGTAGAGATGACGGGGATGGAAGTAGCTCCAGTACAAATCCTGTGGAAGAGTATAACAGCAATAACTCAACCGCAGCAAGTGAATCCACTTTAAGTAATGCCAGTCTTGCCAGTGGCCAAACTCCTCAAAGTAGTAGCAACAGCGTTGCATATCGGGAGGAGCTCGCCAGAGAAAGAAATATCTTAAGCAGTACGTGGGGCATAAAAAAACTTTCACCACACGCAACACTTTACGACTTGAGGCTTTAGAATCACTATACTTGATTGTTTGCCTGATGCTTTAATAGGTCAAATCGTGGAATATGTGAGACGACTAGAGAGGAGAGTCAGCGAATTGGAAAAGCAGGAAACTGTACAATGCCCAGAATCGGTTCTCAATGCCCTGCAGGTACTCCAAGTGTGCCAGGGATTGGAGGATGATGACATAGGAGACCAAGAGAAGGCTCTTGTTCGGCAAATGTGCAATGTAAGATGATAATATGCATACATACATGTTTATAATAAAACAATTTTAATTGTTTTAATAAAGACACAAGTTCTTCTGAGTTACATGCAAAGTTTTAATGAGAACATTGTGTTTACAGGTTGTATGGAAGAAACTCGAGGACAACCCGAAACTATGAAAGTATCACAATTTCCTGCCTTCAGGCGACATTCCATTTACACTGGATTGCGACTATAAGCGTTCCTAATTTCCTGTAGATTTATTTGGATAATATTATGAGACAATCGTAAAAAGAGACTTGTAGTAATCAAAATAACCTGCAATTTCCTAACCTGAATGGAAAACTGATAATGTTCATGTTGTTTCCTTGTACAAATACGAGCTCTGTCTTAAGTTGATAGTTTTAGCGATATAACGTGTTCGAGAATCGATCAATATCAGTATAAATTTTATAGTGTCTATGTAGAATTTATTACTTAGGCTAGAATTATTGCATGCATTGTTCATTAGACAATCATAACTTATTTTTGTACAAGGTCAATTTAGCGTCCTTTGGAGAATGAGGAGTACATTAGCACGAAATTTGAAATTACCAATAGTATACAATACTTTAATACTATTTCCAGTATTCCAGTAATACTTTAACAATGAATCCGATGATAAATCGATATAATATGCAATCGGAAATAGCTTAATTTGGAACATTGAGAAGCAATGTTTAGCGACTAATTAAGTTGAAGACATTACGATGCACGGAAGAAAGTAGCTTTTGTTTCATTACTCAATCATTTATCCTGCCATGTAGAAATTAAAACTATTTGAGGCTGTGAATACTTTAGAAGATTTGTATGGAAATAAATACAACGAGATATATTTTACTGATTATTTCTTTCTTTATTTTTTCTTTCATGAACATTGCATAAACCGAAATTTTCAAGAGATATGGAACCAAATAAACTACTTATTGCAAATTATTTAATAAGAACCATTATGTAATGTAATTGTGCATTCTTCATACGAACTGATACCAACACCATTCATTCTTAAGTTACGTCTTTTTATTGTCCTCCTTAAGTGTAACTGTTCTATTGAATACAAGCTGCAAAAAATACCAAAGACAAAAGGTTAGATTATCAAGCGTTCTTATTCTCATTTAATTGCAGGCGGGCTGATCAACTGCAATTGCACAAGATTCATACCTTATCAGGCTTGCTGTCCGTATCAACCGAAAAGAAACCAACACGTTCAAACTGATATTGAGTAAGCGGTTTGCTATTTTTTATGTGCTTATCAGCTAAGGCTCGTTTTATTTCAAGTGTGTGTTCGTTGCAGTCTGAAATGAATCCATTAGGCACTTGAGATGAATCCTCCGGGTTTTTATGCTTGAATCTGGAAAACAAAAGTTATGTTTATGAGACACTGTTTTCTTTATAAAAATAATTTTAAACAGTTTTTAGACATTGCTTACAGTCGTTCATACAACCGGACTTCAATTTCCAACGGATCGCTAACCCAGTGTATGAACCCTTTTGGCTTGGGTGCGTTCGTTACATTATCCGCTTTCACATTGATGTAGTCGATGGAACCGTCAGCACGGCGAACAATATCTTGAAAAGTAATCACTACGCCGGCATGCCGTAACCCAACAGGCTGATTCGTAGCAAAACGCTTGTAATCCTTATCAGCTTTCTGCAATTAAAATAAACCATTTAGAATATGCCAAATATTACTACATTTTTACATTACGTTACAAGAATTGTTAAATTCTTAGAATTACCTCTCTGAAATCATCCTGATCAATATAAATAGTATTTCGGAAGGCAACCTTATGAGTAGCACTTTCAGGCGAAGATGGAAAATCTGGTACATCTATAGAGTCACTGGTAGGAGAATAACCGTTAATCACGACTTTGATGGGGTCCAGTACTACCATTGTTCTTGGCGCCGTAATGTTCAGCCTATCTCGAACACACGCTTCTAGCATTTCAGGTTCAACAATAATTGTTGCTCCTGTAATTCCCATTCTTACACAAAAATCATTGACAGCTTCTGGAGGGAAACCTCTTCTTCGCAAAGCAGGTAGAGTAAACAGTCTTGGATCGTCCCAATCTATGCAACATTTAAAAAATTTACCAAATACAAATAAGATAAACACAATTGAATTAAATAATTGAAACACACCTTCAACAATCTTTTCTTGAATTAATTTAGCAATTTTTCGCTTGGACACAACTGTGTAGGCCATGTTCAACCTTCCATATTCCCACTGAACCGGAACGTAGGTACCCACAGCCTCACATAGCCAGTAATATGATGACCGACGGTTTTGAAATTCTTTAGTGCACATTGAGTGAGTTATGTCTTCTAAAGAGTCTACCAGGCAATGAGTGAAGTCATAGGTAGGATAAATGCACCACTTATCACCTTGTTTTGGATGTGGTACATACCGAACCCTACAAAATTAAAACAGTTTATGTTAATAAAAAAGAATTTCCTCTATTCAAACTGCATTGCCTCAAAATAAATCACTTGCCTATAAGCAACAGGATCCTTCTTTCCTTCTTCCAATGTTATTTTCATTCTCAAAGTAGCTTCCCCCTCAGCAAACATACCATTTTTCATATCCTGAAATTGTAGTAAAAACAAAACCATTTTTTTATAAGTACAGGAAGTTGGAATTAATTGTATGATCTATAATCAAAATATTGTACCTCAAACAACGCCAAATTTGTATCGACGGATCGATCTCTGTAGGGTGAAGGAGGAGCATCAAATCCTTTGACTTCTTCAGCCGTTTGATGACAAACATACGCCAATCCCTTCTTGATAAGTATGACAGCAAAGTCAAAAAGCTCTTGGAAGTAATCAGATGAATGTGTTATCTTGTAGGGAGTATAACCTGGTGAATACATAATATAAAGCAATGAATAATATTTCGGTCAGGATATTCTTATTTAAAGGGCCAAAGGCAAAGTGCTCTAATAAAATTACCTAACCACTCCACCATGTCCTTAATGCTTCTGAAAAATCTTTCTTCTTCCTTTTCAGGGTTCGTGTCATCGTACCTCAGAAAACAAATTCCGTTGTGGGCTTTGGCGTAACCAAAATTAATGTTAATTGCTTTCGCATGACCTATATGCAAAATTCCGTTTGGTTCTGGAGGAAATCTTGTTCGCACCTACAATTGTCAGGAACAGAATGTTCAAGTTGGATTTAACAAGTTATTACAAATTATTCTAATATTCAGAATGTTGTTTGAAGCACTAACTTGGCCATTTATACGCTTTGCGTGTTCTTGCAGAGTATTTAAAACACTTGCAGAAGTTGGGTATCCGTCAGTGGTGAAGTTTTTACCAGGCAAATGGAACGGAAGGCCTCTCAATACTTGCATTCGTGACTCTTCAGTGGACAAAGTTTCTTCGGGTTCTGAATTTCAAAAATGAGCAACGTTAAAATTGCTATTGCGATTCTTAGAGCTTTAAATAAATATTTTCACTCACTTGGAGCCTTTTCCTTCTTTGGGGCTGATTTATTCTCTCCAGAAGCCTTTGGTTCCTTTCCCTTTTTACCTTTTTGATCTGGAGCTGCTGGACGCAAATCCTCTTCAGTTTTAGGGCCTAGTAAAATTCTGATCTGTTGGTCGATCTCATTTTTCACTTTACTCCCATCAGCCCACTGCATTTTGGATACTCCACGAATATGTGTCATTAAAGTTCCCACATTAAACCGATACCTAGAAAGAAAGAGAGTAAAAGTGTCAAACATCTCATCAGCTAATGGCACATATTGATAGTACATCGAAATCAGAACACAAACATAACTCTTCTTTTCAATGAATTTTGGAAGTCTACCTTTTCTCCACAATTTCAGATTGGTACTTTGTGACAGCATCTTTTACTATTTGCTCAATGTCTTCATCAGTGACAACAATACCAACGCCACAGGCTTGCTTGAAAGCTTCCAAATTCAGTTGATTGTCAGCCAAGTTATCTATTAAATACTTGACAGCAGCTAAATACGTTCACACAAAAACACGTCATCATGTAGAATCAAGATTTATTTTGAATTCTGGGAAGTTGCAGTTCATAAACTTTGGGAGTACCTGCCACTCGCTGCTCGCTATCCAATTCCTCCTTCACAATACTTTCCACAAGAAATTTGGTATGACTTCTGATACTTGGCTTCAGTTTTCCGACCAAATTGTACAACAAATTGGATGCCTTTTTGGATGGTTCCGCTGAGCTTAATGCACCATACTACAAATTTAAAATGACAATCCTTTCAAAACCACTCAAAACAATCAAGTACATCAAAATGCATTTTTACAACTAACCAAGTTCATCACTTCAAATAGGTCCTTACTCAAGGACTCATTTTTCAAAGTTTCCTTCGCCTTGGCTTCCGTCATTTGAAAGAACCTAACCAGTCGCGTGACATCATCCCCCTGTGGAAAAACAAGATCACGTTAGCATGTAATAATCAATATGTAGACATTTCAGCTACAACCATTCATTAAATAACTGCTAACCTGTTCAGGAAGACCGTTAGCACCTCCCTTCTTCTTCGTATTTTCAGGCATCTTAGAAATTCAGGCACAGAACTCTCCAACCTTTAAAAGCACTTCTAAACTAATAGTTTGTTCCAGCACTAATTAAAATCACTATGAAGCTGCTTCCACAGATTTCCAACGTTGGACAAAGATGAACACTGAATATCTTAGGTAATCATGTAAAAATAGTTAGATTAAAAGGTGCTGACTATACTAATTCAGCTGCTCTGCACTAATTGCGCTGAAGTTAGCACAAATTTACATGCAATCTTAAAGAGAATCAGTAAAGTTCACAGCTGGCTGTCAAAGCTCATAACACGCCGAAATGTGAAAGGAGTTGCATGGGCTCATGTGTGGATTTGTACGGGAACACATCTGTGCGCCGACTGAGCATCTTGCATCGAGTAAAGATGAATGAGTCTATGTTGCGTTGTGCATGCAAACAAATGCATAACACGCAGTTGTACCGATTTTAGCACAAAATTGGTATTTTAATGAAAAGTTGACTGGTGAATTAATAAATACTAGTAATAAGCCCGTTTTGCCATCAAAAACAAAATACAATTTGATGGCAATCTAGAGCTAAATACTTACATCAAAGCTTTTAAACCATGTATGGAAACCATTATCGATCACTCTACAGAGGCATCAGCTAATTCAACTCAACATTTCATTGAATTACCCAGGGCAAGCGGCGTGGACGCTCCTCTGTGTGTTGCCCCACTGGCCTTACCAGTCTTCTGGTAAGGCACTGGCGGTACATTTACAAAAGCCACCGCTGGCTTCAAACACAGAAGCTGCTATTCGTTTGCTGCTAAACGTTCAGAGGTCTTGATGGGATCTGTAGCAAACAAACGAAGGCAACCGCTGGCTTCAGATCAGAATATCTCTCGGTATACCACGTTCTTCGTGAATACCTTTTCTGAATCCTTTATAAGTCTTCCCTGATCCGGTGTATCGTACACCTTTACCCTTACATCCTCAAATCGCTTCACTCTCGAAAAAGCAACATATAGTTGACCATGTCCAAATACTGGATCAGGCAAATAAATTCCAACCTTTTCTAATGTCTGACCTTGTGACTTATTTATAGTCATAGCAAAGGCAACCTTCACAGGAAACTGTCTTCTTGTCAGTTTGAATGGTAAGCCAGTGTCCGATGGCGAGAGATCTATTCTTGGAATTAGTACTTCTTTTCCTTCGGATGAGCCAGTTAGCACTTCGGCTTTTATCAAATTTTGCTGTAGCCCAATCACGATCAGTCTTGTTCCGTTACAAAGTCCTTCCTTTGTATTCAAATTTCGTAACAGCATAATCACGCATCCAATCTTTAATTTCAATTTATTAGGAGGCATCCCGGAAGGTGTCAGGCTGTTCACAAACTCAATCGGAAAATCAGTATTCTCATGATTTTCTTTTCCTTCAATTTCGATTTTGTCGACACCTAAGTAGGTGTGTTCTACCGAATCGATCAGCTTCAAAATATCATCATTAATTCTGTCAACGCTTTCATTTTTTGGGCAAAGTATTGCGCGCTTTGACATCAATTTTACATTATCAATCGTAATCTTGTCCCCGTATATTTCAGATACAATTGATTCGGTACATAATACTCTCTGAGGCACTTCAATATAATCTTCTCCAAGACCGTCTGCATTTCCAAGCAAACCATCTCCAAGTTTCAACAACCATTCACTGTATTCAGGATCTTCTGATCTCATGTTGTTTTTCAAACTCAATGTTTGAAATTTATTCCACATGTTGCAGTATTTCAAGCTGCTCTGAACAATTGCAGCTCGCATAGCATGAGGAACGATGGCAAGACATTGTCGAAAATCTCCCCCAAGTAAAATTATTTTTCCTCCAAATGCAATATCCTTTACACCAGTTACGTCTCGTAAAAATCGGTCTATTGCATCCATTGCGTGACAGAGAGCCATTGTACATTCGTCAATGATTATCAAGACTGCTTTTCGAATCATTTCTGCAGCTGGAGAACTCGGACTTATTCTTGAGACTGTTTTTTCATTAATTGGAATTCCCAATTTAAACAATGAATGGAAAGTTCTTCCACCTTCCAGTAAGTTTGCCGCTATTCCAGTGGAAGCTGCAGGCAATACTGTGTGTTTTCTACCTCTAAGGTAATGTAGCAAAGTTTCGTATACGTACGTCTTACCACTTCCACCTGGACCATCAAGAAAAAAACATTTCGCTCGAAGAGACGTATCATCAACTGCATTGATTATTCTATCAAATGCAAGCTTTTGGTCCGTATTAAGAGTTTCAATCATTGAATCTGCTTTTTTGCTCTCAGCTATTGGGTCATATGCATCATTGCAGATGTCAGGTAAATTGGATTTAGGTTCTCTTAAACCTATAGCATGAAGGTTCGAGCCTAGTAATATTAATGTAAATTTCAAATCCTTCAGTGCGTAATCCTCGCAATCTTTGCAATCTCCAATGCGTTGATGTTGTCGATGACATATATCTTCGGTAAAATCGGTTATGTTGTCATTCCACAACTTTGCTGGATCAGAAGGAGAGCAGTATGCACATATGTAAGCAAAGATCTGACGAAGCTGTGCTGGCATTTGACAGGCTATCGCATCATTCAATGTGTTTTGCCATACGCTATCATCAGCTAATAATCCTTTTGCCTGTGCTGCTTCTCTAAATGTTTCATACATTACACCATCATGTGTTCGAAGGTTTTCAAAGCTTGTTGCACCTTTTACGTGAAGAAGTAATAGTCTCAAATAGAATCTCTCAGGTTCTTTTGGACTCACGGTGAACATTCTTCCAATTTTGTTAAAACTTCTTTCTCGAATTTTCCATCTTCTCTCGGTTTTAAGCCATGTGTAATGCAGCGGAATTTGCCAGTAGAAGTATTTTCTTGCTTCAGAATCAGACGTGTTTAGTAAAAACCATCCTGTCAAAGTTGTATTTTTACCTTCAGCTCTTTCTACAGCTTTTTCAAGTGCGCTTTCTTCCGGCGTAGAAGTTGCAGCATCATTTACATTGATCACGACAAACTGTTCCCCAGGAAGATGAACCGCAAGTCGTTCTACAGAATGTGATTGATCATGCATATCATATCCGAATATTCTCCAGCAACCTTCCGGTGCACTCACATATCTGGAGTCAACGTGTTTTTTAATTTCATTCTCAATCACTCCATTGTCATGCTCTCTTGAGCTTGTCTGTTTCAATTCAATATTTGCACAATCATGACCTTTATGAATATATTTAAAAATATATTTAACACACCTTACAGATGTGCAAACTTCAACATTTATGTGACAGTTATATCGCAAAAGTAGGTATGGGTTGTATGGAACAATCCATCTGTTGTCAATTTTCTTTCCTTTAACTTCTACTTCCACCCCTTCCCTTCTCTGATATTTCGCGAAACCATCTATGATATCGCTGTTTCCCAAGGTATTTTCTTGGAAGTCGCGGGGAAAGTTTTTCTTGCAGTTGTCGCCATCCATACATGGCGATTTAGTTCCAACACCGCATGGACCATGTACCATGTGCGATGTGACAATCTCATACAATTTTGGATTATTTTCTTTATCGGGGATTTCAGCTCTGACTACTTTGTCAATTTTCTCCGCAGTATTTAATTTCGAATTAGCATCTAATATCAGCAAGATATGTGCATGTGGTAGACCACGTTTCTGAAACTCAATGGTGTAAACATAAGCGGTTACCTTTCCAAAAATTCCACCTTTTTGGTTGACAGTTTCACTCAGAAGTTGTTTAAGTTTCATATTAAACACTCTTGCGACCAAATCTGGTCTATTCTCTGCACTTTGCCAGGGTTCCAAATTCTCTTGAATTTCTGTCCACTTCGGGTTGCATGTTATTGTTACGAAAAGATCAGGTTTTCCATGCTGCGTGACAATTGCCATCGCATCTTGATAGCATTGCTGCATATATCTAGGGCCACCTTGAAATGAAGATGGTAAGATAACAGGGGTTCCAGCCTTTTTTCCCTGTGCTTCTGCATCAGTGGCAATATAGTCTTGTAGACCTTTCAAAGAATCCCCGCGTAGCTCATTTTGATTATTCTTAATATAGCTGAGCCTGTTAGCTTCCATCTTTACATAGGCATCAACTATATATTGTTGTGTCAAACGTCCGGCGTTCAACAATGGATTAAATGAATCTCTTATTGAGAGTTTATAAGAATACCAATCCATCATGGTTATTTTGTTTCGAATTCCGTTTGTTTTTTTGGGCAAGTGCAAACCCCAACTTTGCTCTGCATGGGGGAATAAAATTGGATAAACCATTGCTTCTAAGTTCTTGTCGAATATCTTGATTGTATCAACGCCCTTATTTGGGTGTCCTGATACGGGTCGTGGATAAATAAGCAAATCTCTTTCGATTGGTGGAAGGCCATCCTTACTTTGAAAGACTGCAGCAACTTCATTGCAAGCCTGAGGATTGTATCTACGTTTGTCTTTAGTGCGATCATCTACAATCGCCATTGTGACAGAAATGGTCGTTTCATTTTCTTCGGCCTCCTTCATTGCCTCTTTCTCGCATTCATAAAGCATTTTGTAACTTTTGCACAGATCGTTATTTTTATCCATTACGTCTGCTATCACATTAAATATGGCTTTGTCAATATCTTTATTTGCCGGATGATCACATCTTATCCTGTTAGCTTCTTCAACGTCGAGTATATACAATTGCCCATATTGTCTACCATCTTCCCCCTCCGGATGTAAAGGACCGGTTCTATGATATATCTGACCTTGAATTCTGAAGCACGGTGGTCCATATCCAGGTGGTGGGGCAATCTTTGCTCCCATCGACGCCATTGCAAAAGAACTGTTTATTCGTCGAATGTTTTCCATAAAGTTTTTACTCAACAAATGTTCTTTTTTCATTAACTTTTGAAATATTTCTGGATATGGCTTTCTTGATTCTTCAAGAGATACTTGTCCGTTTTTGCAGCATTGTGTATATGTTTTCATACGAACTGAAGTGCATCCTGTCACTTTTACAATTTTGCTGCGAAATGGCTCATCTTTAAAATGCTTTGCGTTGCATTCATAGCATATCTCGCATAGCTTACCGCAATAATGTTGTTCTATTAAATTTTCGTTTTCCATGGCCATGTCGGCAGTTTCTTTTAGTGTAAGCATTTGGCGGTGTTGCCTCTGTCGCACACTCTCTGCGCGATTTGCTCTACGCTTGCTAGACTCTTGTTTGCTTTCATTGGCTTGTTTTGCTCGTTTCTGAGCCGCGTTTTGTTTTTGTCGAACATTGCGTTGTTCTTCAGTTAAATTTTCGATTCTCTCTTTTTCATTAATAGCATGTTTGCTTTTATGTGAAGCTAATTCAGTTTCAGACAGATTATGTATCCTTTCTCGTTCATTAGCAGCGTGCTTGTTTTTGTGTGCTGCTAATTCAGTTTCAGACAGGTTGTGAATCCTTTCTCGTTCATTAGCAGCGTGCTTGTTCTTATGTGCAGCTAATTCAGTTTCAGACAGGTGGTGAGTCCTTTCTCGTTCATTAGCAGCGTGCTTGTTCTTATGTGCGGCTAACTCAGTTTCAGACAGGTTGTGAATCCTTTCCCGTTCATTAGCAGCGTGTTTGTTCTTTTGTGCGGCTAACTCAGTTTCAGACAGGTTGTGAATCCTTTCCCGTTCTTTAGCAGCGTGTTTGTTCTTTTGTGCAGCTAATTCAGTTTCACTAAGTCTTGCCTTTTTAGCTCGTTTGCGGGCGGCGTCAGCATCCAATCGCTCTCTACGTTGCAGTTCAGTTTCGTTTGCTCTGCTTTTTCTTTTAGCTGCTGCTGCTGTAGCACGTTTTTGCGCGTCGTTATCACTTTGCATTCCGTCCATTTTTCTCAGTTCAATCTCTCTTATAGTTCCTTAATTCTAAAATGATATCAATCTAAATCTATGTACCGTATACCAGAACCCTACCAACTTCGATCTATATCTCGGTTCCGTATACCTGAATCCGACCGATTTCAATTTCAATCTTGGTTCCGTATTCGAGAACCCAACCAACTTAAAATTCAATCTCGGTTCCGTATTCGAGAACCCAACCAACTTAAAATTCAATCTCGGTTCCGTATTCGAGAACCCAACCAACTAAAAATTCAATCTCGGTTCCGTATTCGAGAACCCAACCAACTCAAATCTCGTTTCCGTAATCCGTGAGATTACCAATATAAATTTAATTGCGGTTTTGATAAAACCTACCAAGTCAAATTTAATGGTGCTTCTCTTTTCCCAACCAACTCTGCGGTCTCCTTTTCGAGACCTCTGATCAATTTAAAAACGGCTAACCTTCCTGGTTGGCCAGTCACTTATCAATTTAAAATCGTTTAGCCTTCCTGGCTAACAGCGATAACCTTACACCTTACAGATTACCAGAATTTACCAATGCAATACTCAAAAGTACTTTCCAACTCCCAATACAATACTCAAAAGTATTTACAAATTCCCAATTCAATAATACCCAAACTAATTCCCAATACTTTACTCAAAAGTGTTTATCGGTTTGGAAAAGGAAAAGCCCAACCAAATCCCCACCCACAGTACAATTTACCAGAAACCTGTTTAATTTTTAAACGGGAGCATAAATTATCTTTTAATAAAAGTAGACAGCAGCGAAGATGTTTTTAA
>CM056171.1:27835855-27878568 GCA_029691765.1 Entomobrya proxima | reverse complement strand
CAATGTCAGCAGAGTAACAGTCAGATGTGATGTGCAAGCTGTCACTTGAAATAAATGCGCTTGGTTTTTGGGGAGTATTGAGATGATTGCAGTATCTGTTGCTTGTGCTTATTAGAGCAAGAAAAGGAGCGTAAAAAAATCGCAATTTAAATCTAATCGACCTAAATTGAACCACAATTAATATTCTTGCTTCCCTTGTTACTTGTTATAACTTGTTAAGCGTTGGGATATTTTATACGAAAAAAAGGAAAACAAAAAATGGCACTCGTAACAAATTAAAAGGCGGGTACGACGGTTTGCTGGTTTGTATAGGACTCTGAAACGGTAAGACCAAAGCATAAGCAGCGCAGCCTTTTTGAGTAATACTTAGATGCTTGAAAAGGACAAAAAGGCGGCTGGCTGCTGGGAAAGAGGCGCTCAGCAAGCAGTAAATTGCTGGAAATGTGCACGCTCGGCATGCAACGTTGAAGTAGGAAAACCGCCAACTCTACTCTGCGTAAACTTTTGTACGTGCACGTGTCAGCAAAAAGCGAAAACTTACTATCAGCTACCGGCACATAATATCGGCATGCAAGTTTCCAGTACATTTGCTTGGGATTAAGGGGCGGCACTTTGCAGTTCATTCTTGAATTAGTTCAGTTCATTTTCTAAAAGTTGCATTCCAATTTTAGTGATCGTTTTTTAAATATAATCAGTTTTCAATTAAATTGTGCTTTTTACGACTGGGATTTGTACGTAAAAATTTAATCATGAATCCTCAACCCTTTGGAAACGTAAGTAAATTGTGCATTCGGTTAGTTTAAAAAAGATACACTGTTTGGTTCCCGTGACTGTTTCTTTAATTATTTTATTTGCCTTTTAGGGCCGTGGTGGACGCGGACGTTCTGGAGGACGTGGTGCTACTAATGGGAGAAACGTGGCGGCGCCGGGTGCCAGTGGTGGTCACGGTTCCGGAACCGGTCAAGGTCAGGTGGTTGCTTCGGGCCAACGTGGTGGTTCGTCGGGAGGGCATCGCGCTTGTTCTTCGCAAGGTCAAGCCGTAGGATCTTCGCAAGGTCAAGCCGCGGGATCATCGCAAGGTCAAGCCGTAGGATCATCGCAAGGCCAAGGCGTGGGTTCGTCTCAACGCCAAGCCGCAGGGTCATCGCAAGGCCAAGGCGTGGGTTCTTCTCAAGGCCAAGCCGCAGGGTCATCGCAAGGTCAGGTTGGAGGAAACGGCCAGGCTTATGCTGGTGGGATTCGTCGCCGGCGGGTTGACGCAGAGAACGGAGATCGCTATTGTCCTAACTGTGGGCAAGTGATTTTTGGTCAAGCAAGGGAAATGATAAGTAAGCCTAATTGCATGCTATGTTGCTGTTCATTACACAATCTCAGTCGATATGAAGCCGATTATAAACATAAATTTTCTTGATAGCTCGTTGCCCTTATCGGAATTGTGGAGCAGTATTGCCATACGCGGAGGGAAGAGAGTTCCAGAACGCCTGGGGCCGATGCGCTGGTGCAAACTGCATGAACTACATTGAAAGTAAGTAGAACTTATGAGATTATTATGCAATTACGGACTGTTGTCTGAATTCCGCTTACCAGGCGCCATGTGCTGATTTATATTTAATTACTTGTGTTTATAAATTCAATTTTAGATGTCATGAACTACTGCACCCTTTGTGGAACTATAAACCCGACGGCGTTTGAAAGACGTGACAGGCTTGAGAGGGCTCGTCGCCAGCAGGAGGAGTTTAGGCTTAGAGCTCGTATTCGGGAATTAGAAGAAGCTGAAGCGAGAAGGAATGAAGAGATTAGGGAAATGCGAGAGATTATCCAGAACCAAGAAAATGAAATATTCTTGAATCAGTTGCCATTAAATGTTGAAGAAATGCTGCTGGATGATGCAGATTTGGAAAATGCAGACGCTCCTCCACAGGATGCAGCTCCAGCAGAAGGTGGAGAAGCCCCTGAAGGAAGTGGTGATAGACCTGTGGCATAGTGGTAAAGCTGGTTTCTTCAGAACTGATAATCGGTTACCTTGTTTACTAACTGGTGCTTAACTGAAATAAATGCATTGCTTCAAATAAAACTGTAATTTGTGATTGGTAAATTTATTTTTTTATCAACATCGCGACCTCGACTAAAGGCTATGCACATCTCAGTTTCAATTTCATTGTATTTACATCAAATTCATGAATAATTTTATGCATTAAATCACGCTTTGTAATTTTCATTGTAAACAGACATTCCGTGGAAAGTTAGGTATTCATGAAGTAGGTCGTGTAAAAAAGTTAGTCTAGTTAAATTACATTTTACATTTAATCGACTCCTTTTAAATCACAATAAAAATTTAATGCACCCTATTTGAACAACTGATTAGTTTTATTTCAATATATAACAAAAATTAGTCTGATTTAGGAAACAAAAAGTCATCGGCACAGCCAGGATTCGATGCTGCAAACACGTGGCGTAAAGGTTGATGCGCTCTTACCAAAATCAGACATACCTACATTGCTGGAGTGAGAGGCTTACATAGCACGGTGATAAAAAAGAGAAAAAGTGAGGATAGAGGTAAATGGCAAAAATGGTATGGCACGAAGCTAATATACATAGAGCAGTCGGACAGATCAGGCAGGCAGGCAGGCAGGCAGAGCGGTGCCTTCTGAAATGTATGAGTAATTATTAACAGCTAGTTGCTAATTTTTAAAAAATATTCACCAAATTAGGTAAGTTCCTAAAAGAAAACAGACGTTTTATATATTAGACAGCCAAAGATGCATGTCCTTCTACAAAGAGCTCCTATACAACTACTGACAATGTGACAACCAACAACGCTAGAAATAATTGGATGACGCAAACTTGAGGATTATTGCATATTTTACCTTTTTGCATGCAAATTCATACAACTGTGTTTATGCACCATATTTAGTTTCCTTCCTGTGTCCTGAACAAAGACCAACAACCAAAGCCAAATTCTCTGATGAAATTTATACATGAAAATTTGCAAATTATGTTAATATAATATGTAAGTTAATGTAAGTACAACAATAATCAACAATTATTAAAATTAATAATATGAAAATTACAGCATATTTATGCAAATGCAGATTATTACAGTGAAAACTGCATGGATCCTTTCATTAATGCAAGCAAGACAATGTATTCACCATGTAAAATATGTGCTTCATATTTCTCCATACTCATATTCTCAAGGTTATCTTGATATACTGTATTCGGACTAAAGCAGAAGAATTACATATTCAATCGTTGTTGCTGGTTCATCATAATAGCAAAGTTGCACTTGTAACTAATCCTCTACTCATACAAGTGAGTAGTGAGACATATGATCAAAACCAACATTTTTACAAGTACTACATTTGTACTACACTGTGGTGCACATCTCGATGTCTTTCTCTAAAGAGGCTGAATAAAATTACTATAATAATTTCGATTTACGATAGTAATTGTTGAAATAATTGCAAGCACATAAACATGTCACTGTACCGATTTAATAATATGAGTGGAAGACTTGTCGGTGGAGCTGGCCAAAAAATCAGCCAGGTAAATATTTCTGCTATACAATATTAATACTACCGAAGGTATCGTGGTAAAGATCTTTCACTCAGCGATAAAAAATTAAAACACAAAAAGGCATCATGAAATTTTCGAAAGGTATTTTTGGTAACGCCTGCATATTAAAGAAAAACGACTGTTACTGATACAGGCAATCGGAAAATCCACCCAAGAGACACCTCAAATTATATATGAGACAAAGAAAATAAAGTTTCCAACCGTGGTCCAAACTGTGATACCACCAAAACCCGGCTTTGGGCCAATGTCTCCAACTCTGCTTAAAAAATATGAACATTTTCAGGTAAGCTGCAATGCAAGGGAAGGTGAATTGTATTGTCTATGTCTTTAGGAATGTATTTACTTGAATTAACTGTTTGTAAATATTAAAAAACTTAGAAAGACAATGGAATCCCTGTACACTTGAAAGGAGGTTCTACGGATGTGGCCCTGTATTATGCAACTCTAGTTGGTTGTGCTATTGGTCTTTTTGAAACCTTCAGATACTACTTTGAGGCAGCTTTCCCTAAAAGAGAATAGGAGTAAAAATGTATTTGATTTGTGCAAAGTGCAATATTTGGCAGACTATTAGCTAATGCACAATGATTATGAAACGATAAGAAAATGTATCAAACAATTTATGAATACAATCATTATTGCATTGAGTAGTCTGCATGTTCATTTCAAAAAACGTATGTTGATAACAAATAAAATTCAATACATTAATTACTTATACTAAACTAATGTACTTGTTCAATGTTCAAAAGCAACAATAAAAGTCTATTTATTTTTGTCTTTCATGAAAGCAAAACAAAAGAATAAAATGGAATGGTATGCTTCAATTGTTAATCTCAGCATCTTAGCATGTTTTATATGCGTCTAAATCTAATCTCTGGGAAATATGGCAAAATGAAACTGGATACTCAATGAATGTGAAGTGTGCCAATCGTCATTTAGTTCTAACCGGATGTTACGTAACCAGTTTTGAGCAGAATTTTTCTGTGTAGGGATACTCAGATTCAATATTAATTCAACAAGGGAAAATTGTGACATTATTCATACTATATAGTATCAATTATATAATTTTATCTTAGATAAACGGCCACATGGTGCTATATATTGCCCTGCATAAAAATAGTTTGGGAAATAGTAGATGACAGAAATAGCAGTATATGTTGCATCAGGATAAGATTTGTTTGTTACTTGATACAATTTTCCTTGCTATTCTTTGTAAAAGACTTTAAATGAACACGCGTTGGAAATGGAAACTTTTGCACCTTCAGCCTTCAATGTTCAGTCGAAATGAGTAACATACTATACACGTGGTAGCTTCAATGCCATGACGAGGCCGACATTATATGTTTCAGAATTAAGCCAGACAAAGGTCAAGTCAAGTGTTCCAAAGTCGTGTGTATGTCAAAATAGCTTATTCGAAACTTGTACAATTACTTCTTGATCATGTTCTTCTACACAAATGGATACGTATTTACTCTTATTAATATTTCTTCCAATACTTGAAATTTACTCTCTTTACTTGTTGGGTGCGCACCTCTTCATTTTTCGTGCCTTAAAACAATATTTTGACTTGAACGCGAGTGAACAAGTATTTATAAAGCAGGGTCTTGTAAGTTTCCTCCTTATTCACATCCCTTAAAAGTCATTATTGCATTAATTTGACAAAATCAGATCTTCTAATGATGCCATGATCTTTGTTTGCATTTTAACAGCGTATAGAAATCAGAGTGATAGCTATTGCTACCCTATTAGCCTACGCTTTAGCCAATTTAATGGACTACTTGACTAATGAAGCATTGCCCAACTCCCTTATGTCTTTGATTGTCTTCCTTGTGTCACTGGCAGTTTTTCCAAATTCATTTATGAACAAGCACGAGAGAGTGCATCTTAAACGGTTGGAAGGGGTAACTTGAGACTAATATCCAGTGCAACTACAACTGCTTTGTTTGCCAACGCCTTTTTAAAAATAGTTTCATGTTTTATTCAGGTAATTATTCAGTTATATATCCTGCTTGCAATATTTATCTCCGTGGTCTTCGTGTTGCTGTTTGATAGTGCGTTTCTCTACTACCTTCCCGTTCCTCCAGTTGCTTATCTAAATCTGCGGACCGCAGACGCGAAACTACCACCTTGGTTTACCCTGAGTCGCTTGTTTGTTTATACGTTACCAGACTATGTTTACATAGGATTTAGTTTTTATCTTGCAAATTTTTGTTTCTTCCTCTGGTGTCGCGCTTTCTATTATGCATTCCAGAAACGCTTTTGGGGGTCCATAAATGATGACATGTATGTTTTAGAATACTTTGGCAGCTCCGATGTTGATATACATAGAAAGTAACTTTTATGATTAAATTATGTACGCAACAGCGTAACAAATATCATTTATTTGAACATTGCCTGAATGTAAACATTAATTAGACAGATATGCCTGAGGTGTATGCATTAGCTTTCACCATGTTCACTTTTCCATTTTTATGATGCCAAGTCTCATCACATCATTCCGTTTGTTTACAGGCCCTGTCTTTGTATAACGAGATCACAGATTGGATTGATATACCTACTACCTAAAATCCTAACAGGATATATATCATCTCGTTTTATTTTGAAGCACACGTTGTATACCTTGTCAAGACAGACACATTGCTCATCCTGGCAATAAAACCCTGTTATTTATACAGACTGAAATACGGGCATCATTTGTTCTAGTTACATACTACAACCAATTTATAATCGAAACCATTCAGCACTTTGAAGTGTAAAAAGAGCATCTTGATATTTACATATACTACCATTACTATACTACTGTTACTATTGGGCTCCATGTTGTTTGATTACGACAAACAGCTCAGTCAGTCATGTCAGATTAAATTAAGTAGAGATGCAGAAATGTGATACGTATCATCAAAACAATTTTCAAGATTACATGGCGCACTTTCTTGTTTCCACAGGGGTGTTATTTTATCCAGCCGCATACCAGGCTTGGTGGGAGAAGTGTGCCATGATTTTAAAAACAATGTACCCTGAAATTCACTCTAGGATGGGAAAGCAACCCACATGTTTCCATTAGCTGTTGCTATTTTTGTATCTGCTTTCTCCATCATCTTATACAACATGTACCAGTAACAGTAAATATAATTTCATCAAAGTAGAATCATAAGAAACCGTTTTTGCTTGGGTGGTTGTGAAGTGTCTGTGAATTTGTAATGACATGTAATATGACAAGAGTGACACGTTATTACGTTAAAAGAAATCAAAGCAAAAAGTACGTGACAACGACTTGTACTTCTTTGTAATTCATTATAATGTAACCTTTGTAGACTGTGTGCGTAGTTTGATGAATTGATGAACAGTGTGGCTTTGCTGAAAATGATATATGATGGTATGGATATGAGTGTATACATTATGAATCTTCAACAAACAATCGATACAAACACGTGTCAAATTGAATGAAAATGAGTTATGAATGCACAAATACCAAAATAGGAAGTATTTCACTAGGAAGAAGTCGTAGTAGCGGCTACAAATGCAACTGTGTAGCAACTGATTATCCAAGTTGTTTGAAGACGACTTAGTAAAGAATTACACTTTTGTAATGATAATCGGTTGCACAAAAGAATGAAATGAGATTTGTCAGTGGAGCATCCAGGGTAAAACTGCAACCACAAAGAATTGGCTACCCTTACTTTCGTGTGAGGCATTCCCAACCACAATGAAAGTGAGAAATGGTGTGGGTTACGAAGAAAAGTGTACCACACAAAAGGGAAGGCAACCAAGATGAACCCAGTAATTTAATTCGTTCTTTTCCTTGTCTGAATCTCACCACTTATTCAAAGTTTCAACAAAATCTTGCTAGTTTTGCAAGCTCTTTCAGATAGGGACAACCAGCAGAAATGAAGAAAGAGGAAGCGTTAGTTGCCGAAATACTTTTGCTGTAGCACTCTATTCTTTGTTCTGGTTTAATTCTAGTGCATACTTACCAACTTACCTACCTAGATGCTTTTAGTAGCGTGTAGTTTACAGAGCAATTATGTTACCACTTATTCCGATGGATCAAAAACTTTTAGATGATACGTCTTTACCAGCGAAAAAATTACGGGGATCAAGCAGGCTTTGCATTGCCTGTCATTTTCCTTTTCGTATTTGTCTTGTGCTTTATTAGACAACACGAAAACATTTCACCTTTTGCGTATGCATAAAAGAGAAACAGGCTAATGGCTCAAAGTGAATGATACAAGGCTACAATATCAGGCCACTAATGCTTTTTCTTGGTCTAAAAGCAGCTATCATGATGATACATAATAATCATGTTAGTATTCTTTATGCCAGGACGATGGCAAAGTACGTTTACCAACAACTTAACCTTCCTTTTTTGCTTGTTTGCCTACGTGTCCACTAAAACAGGACAAGAGTATCCTGTCTCTAATACCACATAAAACTTTTAAATTCCCTTTTTCATCCTGTTCCAATCCAACTTGTAACTCAACTGACTATATGTGTTCCCAACAGCCAACAACATGCTTTCTAAAGTTTACATGTCCGATCAGTATTGTTCTTGCTGGACTCTGCGGAGAAATGTTGCTGAAGGAATCCCAAGAATGAAGCTGAAGCTTTCTGCTGGATCAGGAGAAAAAAGGGAAAACTCGCAGATCCCTGCCTGTTGTGCTGATATATAACAGCGTACAACTAGGAAATCTCAGCTCAGTGGGCTTTCGGGACTCATGCAGAGTTGACTAAAAGCCTTCTTCCGTAACCACTTCACTTTCACTGGCATGTCAAGAAAAACTGTGGCACATTGCACACATTTACCAATTTCTCTTAGACGTCTCTATTCTATCAAAGAGTGTCATTTATTGTAGTTTTGGAAAAGAGTTCACGAAAAAAAGTCAAGAGGGTGAGAACGAGAGGGTACGTTATTACTTCTTTATTTACCCGGTAAGCGTTTGTACACGAATTTTTTGAGTAACTTACTCAAGCACTTTATCGAAAGCTCACACTTATTAAATTATTCAATTAGCGGTTTTATGAGCAAGTAAGTTTTAAGTAAAAATAGATTCTTCGACGAAGGAAAACAATTTTTTCAGAATTGATTTTTAGTTGCTTTTATAGAAGCGTACGTAATGCAACAATAAGTTTTATATCAATAGTGCTAGATTTATCTTTATGTTTTCTCACTTTGCAGGGTTGATTTGCATCACATCACTCATCACGTATTATAGTGTTTGCAAAAGCAACTCAATCAACAGAGTATGGAATACAATGAAAAGATGCACTAGATCCTTCACCCATTCTTTACAACCTTTTCAAAGAGAAACTTTTGAATAAAAGTCGGAGAAATTTACCTTTGTCTGAAAATTGAATTATGACAAAAGTGTAAGCACGCATTACACATTGTACTATATAGCTGCTGCACCTAAGGTATCCTTGTGAAGCAGCATAAATCATAATACACACAACTTTGAAAATCAGTGCACACAGCTATCTGTCATTTTCAATTTTTCCAAGTTGGTGCTTCATCTAACAATATAATATTTTGAAATACAAGCCAAGAAACCTATCCAGTTCCCACACATCATCAGACTGTGTATGGTATGGTGTTGTTGTGTATATCAAAAATTTTACGGTGTGTCCGCTCTCTTTTTCTCTCTAGCCATCAAACATTTTTCATGGTTTTTTTCTCTACAGTTTCCCAGCATCAGTCAGACAGAGAAGAATTGTCTTCCCGACAGCGGCAGCATCGTAGTAGTGGCAGTTGAAGGGGATTGAAATTTGATGTGATGTTGGAACCCACATAACAAACTTCGAATGAGTTTTGCTTCTCCTGTGGTACGTTTTGTCTTCATCTTATCTATCAAGCAAGTGCTGTCGGAATTCATTACATGGTGGCACGAGTATTGAGGCAACAACAAAGTGGGGAAGTAGTACCACCACCAGAAGCTGCAAGAAGACCTGCTTGTGTACATGACGAGACGCCATCATTATCCTCCCCGACATATTTTGCTGCTGGTTCTTCCTTAGCAAACGCTGGCTCGTTAAAAATTTTCTCAAAAAAGGAAACGTCCATTGACAAGGACATTTTCTCGTTTGAAAATTACATACATGTCATATATCTCAATATATATTACCTCCTGATTTTGCCATCTCTTCCGCCACTACCATCGTCATTACCGCAACCACCGCAAAATCATGTTCGTACACAAGTATAGTTACTAGAGAACACATCCTTGCATCTTGTTGTCTTCGTTCTCAGTACAGTTTTCTTCTTCCTGAACAACTGTGCGCTTCCTCTATCACACCAAAACTTACTATCAAAGACGATATCTTACTGATTGTGTGAAACTTTGTGTATAAAATAGAACAGCACATGAAATTTACGTTCTAGTGTTGCGCAAGGTTGAGACAGGGCCTATAAACCATACTACATCGTCATTTATAATGCATCCATGAAAGAAAGGAAATGACTTTCCCAGCAATACCTTTTGCTATCTCTTTGCGCGGTATGCACACATTCCAGAGACACAACGACTTGATTCAATGTTCATAAAAATGTGCTTTTGTGAAAGTTACAGCCATTCCTTTACAGAAACAGTGCTTGTTTGAAATTTCCATTCTTATCGTTGCTGTTGTTGGTATTCATGTAGCACTTATGGTGTATGAGAGTGCTTTCACTCTCGCTCTCACTGGCTTTGTTTTCTCGGCATCGTCATCCAAGTCCAAAAGAGATGAATGCGAGGACGATATGTGAATGAAAAGAACGTAAAAAAGTGCTTGTACTGCTGTTGTTCTTTATGATAAGAAATATTTTGTGTCGGCAAATATTTTTTGAATGCAGACGCATATATTTAACTTGCTACAAGTACTACGTGGTACATGTATCATTAAGATAAGAGGTGGGTCGTGACTTCCTTTTTCTTTTTCTCTCTATCCGGTTTCAAAAGAAAACATATTCGCAACATCAAACACCGCTTCTGCCTCTTACAAAGAAAAGATAACCAGCGATTGTAGTACTACAGCGGACAGCAAAAAATCTCGGCGGATTTTTATTGGGTAAGTTTCACAAAGGCATTTTTTATGATAATAATGGCGTATCTTATGTGTTATGCTGATTCTATAAGCATCACTCGGGGAGGCTAACTCCTGAATCCTGTTGCTGTAGGCTCACACTTTTACTTCTAAACTGGATATCCAGGAACAAATACAGAATACAAATTTAGAGCGGAAACGTGTGTGTTTCTGTTGTAGTTATTTTGCTTTCTCTTTTCTGGTCGAGTAGGAGTAGCTCTCTATTAAATATTCACAAGTGGCCTTTGAAACAATAAAGGAGTAAACCGCTGCTTTGTCAGGAAAACTGATACAAGCGTTTGTTGAATGCATACGTAAAGTGATCCATGAAAATGTAAAAAGTTTTCCGTTGTTCCAATTTCATGACATTATAACATAAATATCTTTTGTAATGGTTAATGCATAATGGCATGAAGAACTACATATTGTCCGAGAACATGCAAAATGACCATATGCTGGACACAAACATTAGCAAATAAATATAAAGTCAACTACAAAGACAAATGGGAGGACAATATAAGTCTGCTGCAAGATTACTGCTGGATTCTACAAGAAACACAATTGTTATTCAAAGTCCAACTACATTATGCGAAAGCATATTGTCAAATTACTTATACATTCACATAATATATTATAATATTTTACAAAGATAAACGTGACCGGAGCTAGTTATACATGCATGCTCACAGCCAACAGTTTAACTTAATATTTATCTTGTGGAATCCTACCAAACTACTAAAATTGCACATCTCTATCAGCTTGTAAAAAATGTGCTTGTATCAGGAAAAAATAGCTATCATGTGAAGGTGTTCTGTCGAGTGCTCTTCTAACTATATTCAAGCAAACATATTTTTTTGCACTCAATCCTTTCATTGTTTAAATCGGAAAGCTTACGAAAAAGAAAGTCTCCAAAATACTATACACTTGTGCCAGAGGACTTTTTCTGGCGTAACTATATCCGTGTTTTACATCTCTGTACAAAATATCAGTAGAAAGCATCATCAGTTTGAAAGAGATTTTCACTCTTGAAAAGTTGAGGGTGCAAAATGTCTATTTACCACTACAAAAAGATATGTCACGCTTGTCATCAGCAGCATGTAATACACTTGCTACTACAACTTCTCGCGCAAAACGATACACTTCTGGAAAAAGATGTGAATAATTTACATGGTCTGACACTAGGATATTCTAACAACTCTATGAGGAATCTTACAAAGGTTTCGCTTTGGCTGCTGTTCCCATTGAGTCTGTGAAAAGCTTTTAAAATTCAGAGCTGGAGCATTGTACATCTTTTTTGGGGAATCGATTTACTAAATGCGTATATGTAGCTACAAAGTAGTTTGAATATGATTTTGTATAAGGAAAACTTATTTCGCGTTTGTATTCAGTCAGCGATAGGAATTCTCTATCAAATTCGCATCAATTCAGTTTCGATTACGGGCGGATGTCCCAAAAGTATAGATAAAGCATAGTACAGCAAACTTGGAACTTGTAGCAAATGCTTAATGGAATGAGGTGTTGAGTACCTACTTTAAAGGATTATTTTGTGTGCTAATGGTGAATGGCAAAACTCTATGCTGAAAAGTGGTTTTAAAACAAATAATGTCATCTAATATGATAATGGGAAACTTATAGACCAAGGGAAAACTTGTGCGTACTAATATTGATATGATGCTATGCAATGCGAGCGAATACGATAGTAGCTTTCACTACAAGAGCAAGTTTGACATTTAATAAGTTGGGCATGAAATGAGAAATGGGCATAGAATGGAAAGATCAACGTTTTTGAGACACCTACATAAACCTGAGTCAAAGGCATATACCAAGAAAAAAAACTGACGCTTGGGTAATTTATGTGGTTGAGTGGAGGAGGCTTTAATTTAGCACTTTTTCCTTTTATGTACACTTTCTACTTTTCCTTCGTCTTGTCTACATTTCACCGCAGTCACCCGAAGGCATATCATGACATCCGTTGCACTCATAATATGTGTGTCTTTCAATAACGAACTGATGCCAAAAAATGAAAGCTCACTGTGTGATTCCTATGATTGTTTTTATTCGTTTCGTTTGGTTTATCGGGACAATAAATCATGTATCATTGATAACTCATTAGCACTAAGTATAGTACTTTTTGGTCAGACACGTAACCGTCTTTATCAAAGTAAGATAAAAAGTTAGTTTAAGGCTACCAGGAAGATGGGCAAGATGTTTTCATAATTTTTACTTGGTTTAAATAGTTTGTCCAACCTGGTGTATCATTTTGGCAGACAAAACTAAGTTTTGCCACCTGTGCTAGTTTCATCTCAATATCGTTCTTTTCATACTTGGTGTTTGGAAGTTTTGAAAGTGGAACTGGCTACATATGGCTTGGAATGAAAACATCCAACCGCCAAAATGTCTTTATTATTCGATTTCCTTCACCGTTTGGACGAGTGGGGAAGATATTATATCAGCATTGCATTGTCCCTAGAACCTTCAACTTCACTTCAAAAGTAAAGAGGAAGTTCAGGTTAGCAAAAAAACGAAGAAAACTAAAATAGTTTCTTCTCCAAAATTAAGGTTGCACATTGCCCACGGTACAGAAAGAAGCGATACAAAAACCTACATGTTTGCATCCTTTTGTGATTTTGTGACAGATTGTGTGTGGTGTATATATACTATAAACGATTTAACTTTTTCGCTCTTTTTACTTGCACAGTTTGTTTGCTATCATCTGAAAACTTTTATACACAAGGAAGTACATGCCTTCTGAAATTCTTTACTGTTACATAAATGTATGAAATCAAGCGATGTTCCCAATATTTTTATTGAAATTGTGTTTATACAAGGCCTCTCAGGTAAGAAAAGAAGCAAAAGTCAACCTTGATTTCATTTTTATCTGCCACTGTATAAATTGATTGAGATAGCAGACATGTGCGACAAAAGAATGTGAATGCGTGATTTGATTGTGATGATGACAAATGAAAAGTTTGTTCCGCCGCTAGTGCAAACTCTATGAAATATTTGCAGTCTCTTATGTACACAGAATTTTATATCTGACAACCTTTCCGACCATTTAAAGTGAAAAAAAGAATGCTATCTCACAAAGAAAAGTTTTCTTGCACCTCTTTGTCATTCAGTTTTATCCAGTAAACATCTACGGATACTGATAACAAACGGACTACATGCATTAGTAGTCTTCAAAAGCATTTTATCGGGCTCACTTAAAATCGTTTTAACTTTAAACTTTGCTGTGTCAGTGTCAAGTTGGTTTTTCCAATGACATGAATTATGTTATAACTTGTGTAAATTGAACATATAAATCATTCAAACAATATATTTTTCAGTTACTTTTGATTATCAATAAAAGAAAATCATTTATTTTTGAAACGTTTTCCCCAAAAGAAAAAATAAAGTGTGAAGCTCACGAAAGATAAATTCCCAAGTTTGATGGGCCACTGCCAATTATTTTATAAGAGAAATTCATTTATTGAAACTGTGATAAAATGTTTGAGCAAGAAAAACAAGATAACATGGACTTTATTAAAGAACTGATAGATCAACATTATTCCATTCCATTATTAATAGATATGGAGGCATAATGACAGTGATAGACTACATTATTCGATTGAAATCAATACCTATTATGAGTCCATTGTCAATCGCACTTGTGATATCAAGATGCAGAAGACATTCGGAAATTAAATGAAGTTCGTTTACTGAATGGTGACATTTGGCTTCCAAAGACTTTCAAATAAATGTCATGTTTGTGACGATTTTATCAAGAAACGATGAGGAGTGATATGGGGCAATGCGATATTATTGTTTATATAGCTTTCATGAAACGCACATAGCAGTATATTGTATAATATTGAACATGAATATTTTCATATGAGGACACGTGTTGTGTAATATTACGGTTTGGGTCGCGGTAGACTGAACTTATTATTACATTTTCTATTGACTTTTCCAGAAATTAATCTTGTCAATAAGTATTAAATATTGCATTCTTTCTGGTCAAACTTGGGCTAGTATATATGCTTTATTGAAAGCAATTTTTGCACTTGCTTGAGGATATAAGTAACAAAATTGTTTTGACCAATCCAGCGTTAAATGCTACTATTCATGAATGTCCTCCTAAAACTTCAAAAAATGGACATTTGTGTCTTGATTCAAATAATATAGCGAATGAGAAACTTAATAATAAATCAAGTGGAAAGTCCGAAAGCATTTTATTCCCAGGATTAAGTTTCATATACGGTACAGTTCCAATTTTTCCCAAGGCATTTCTTGTCATAAAGTAAGTGTAATGTAGACTGTAGAGCGTCTACATCAATACAATTTAGGATTGTGCCATTCGCTCTTCTATGATGTTCTAGAAGTAAGAGTAAGTAAACAAGGAGACTTTGGTCAACAATGGAGTTTTTAATCTACTAGTCCCTGGCTTAAAACCGAACATCGAGAAAAAATGCATTGTACGTTTCACGCCTCTGGTATTCACAACTATACCAATTTGTACTTACGTACGTATCTATATAACGTATTTGTTTGCTTACTTTCCCCAGTTTCCCTCCAAGTCAGCATCATTGAATTAGATTTTTGTGTGAACGACAAGCTGTAGGGGATAATAAAAAAGCGATTGCCACTACTACAGACTACTTAAAAGTTACATATTCCCCAACGCAATCCAAGCGGAACGGCAGCAACAGACTTACGCAATGTAACATCCTACAACTTGTATATGAAAGCTTATCGGTATTCTGTTTACCAAACTTGAATAAAATGTTTAATTTTCATCCTCCTACCACTGCAAAATACTTCAGTTATTCATGGAAAAATCTTGTAAATTATTTACAGACGTGCTTGAGAAAGTTTACTGACTTTAATGATGGTTCTTATACACACATATACAAACGGCAGTGATACAACTGAAAAACTGCTATGCGCGCAATTTTGCACAAATTACAGTTTGAAGGATTTGCATTTTTATTTTTTGTATAAAATTGTTGTTGCCTGCATTTCTGGCATTTCCAATTTGTTTATAAACACATGTTGTAGAATATTATAAAGGGTTTGTCCAAGCATGAAAGTTTCTAAAACTTAAATTTTTCCGGACAAGACGAAATCGCTAACTAGAATGCTGCCAACAAAATAACTTAAAACACGTCCGGTACTCAGCCATTCTAAAGTGTCCCAATAGAAAGATAAAGACCTTATTGAGACCATTTGCATTTGGAAGTTTCGGAAGTTGTTTTAAAAGTTTCAAAACATGTTGCATGCACGTTTCTCTCATAAATGTCGGTTTTGCATCACTCAGAGCGTCACAAGTTTTTGTTCCATGGCGAATGGCGATACCGCCTTCTTTAGAAGCAACCCGTCACAAGTTCCATCGTTTCTAATTTATTACAAAGGATTGCGCTTTATATTAGAAGAAATGAAGAAAGTATTCACATTGAATTCAATTCAACAGTAAATCACAAAACCACACCATTCGAGTGGTTTCTTATTCAGAACCCAAGTTAGTAGACAATCTTTTAGCCTCTGCCCAACCGATTTTGATGTCTTTCCATTTCATAAGCCAAATGCACTGTAAAATGTATAGCCAAATGTAACCGAATCGTAACTGAAGCAGCAACATGTAAAATTCAACGAGGAAAAATACGTTTTTGTCCAAGATTTTGTGAGAGCTCAGTCAAGCGCACTAAATATAAAAAAGTAAGTATTTCAAGGTAGAATAACACAGCATAATATACAACTACAACCGTTTCTTCCAAGTACATAATATACAACTTTGTAGGATGTATGCCTACGAGCATAAAATGCTTTTATTTTAGAGTTGAAACATCGGCAAAAAGCATTCACTTTACGAATCCTTTTTTTTTGAGAAACAGCATAAAACATTTTTTATGTTTGAGACGAATTCCTTCTCTTAACAGCATCATTTATTGGTTCATCTGTTCCAGTTTACGTTTTTTCCTTTTCCACTTCACTCCAAATGCTTTTCTGAAGATATTACTTTTAAAATGTACTATTTATGTAGATCACTAAAACGAAATGTGCGCGAATAAGAAGTAATAATAATTGTAAAGTGAAATCGTAAAAGATTAGCATCTTAAGAACAAAGATGCGGATTGCGGACATATAGACAAGTAGCTTCCAAGTGCAAAGCATAACAACCTTTGCATTCCTTAAGGCTCGTAAAATTGCCTCTTCATTCTCCCTTTGACAGTTTTTAAATTCATAAGTTTGACTTTGAAAAATCAGGATTTGATATCTAGACTTCTGTACTTTTTGCATAATCCCCTCACAACCTTAATAAAACATTTTTCAACCTTTCAACTCTGAAATTACCACGAGTCTTATAACATTGGATGGTGACGGATAATTGTAAAAAAACTAGTTTACAACTCTACAACACTCGAGAGAAAGCTTGTAATTGAAGGATGAAACTTTGTGACGCTTTAACCATAGAATAATGATGGGATGACCTTCTTCTGACAGTAATACCATCATCAATACACTTGAGCTATGATAGTTTGTTGCAACGATAAATGTTAGGTTTTATGAGCATGTATACCTATTACTATAACCTTTTCTTACTTCCAACTTCTTTTTATTGGGGAAAGCATAAGACTAAATGTACAGTAAAGATTCGTGTTCGTAAAATCCAACATTCTGCCATTCAGACGTCTCCGACAGTTTTTGTTCCTTTCTCGGAATAAAACATGGTTGTTGGAAACGGTGTGGTTTCTTTTACATTTTCCCTGTTGAAGACCATTTGTATTTTTATTACATGTAATTCCCCAGTAAAACTATACATCTAATAGTAAGGATTATACAGACACATACAAATGTATTCAATTTGCTCAGTGTGTAGAACACCCACTATACGCCACATGGCTAGTTTGCAGAAAGCCAGCAAAGTAATGGCTTTCACTCTTTAAGGTAGAGCTGATAATATAATATGTAATTGCTATCACGAAGAATAAATACAAATACATTTTTTGTATTCCGACTTTGTTAGCCATACAGTTACTTTGGTCATGCACATTGATCTTGGCAGGTTCTACTGGTGGCAGTAGAAATAGTAATTTTCCGTTATGATAATGAGAAACGGCAAAACCACTCAACCGTACCATGGAACTCTGTATTAACCATGTGAAGTTTTCGAGGACACCGGATGAGCCACTTGTATTCGATGTTTGCAATTTACTGAAATCCAAATGACCGCTGACAGATTGGGAATTGGCAGGCAACTCATTTTTATTCCCTTTTGGTTTATTATCAGCGGTTAGTCAGTTCGTTTTTGACAAAGGAGAAATAAAGCTGTCATTGCTCACTTTTCCTATGATTCTCCATACATATTCAAAGTCTTGTATCCCCGGAAAACAGAACCACCGAGCAAGTCCATGCATTATTGTGGGAAAATTGTAATGAAGGTTGAGCTAACAGAAACCCACGCCAAGATGACCATGATAACTTTAACGGAAATCTAAAAATGTGAAGAGTACAAAAGGCAGTGATAATTAACATTCTGCTGCTGGGTAGCATTTTATCAGCAATGTATAATTATTGCGAAACCTCTTCTTTATAACAGCTGCTAGTTACCCACACATCCATGATTAGACAACTTTGAAGCACATAAAATAAGCAAAAAGAAAGTTAAAAATACGACTACATGCTCACAAGTTTTTCCTTTGATGAATGACTCGATGGGAAATCACAAGCTGAATTTCAATTATTGATAGAATTCATTCATTTCATTTCAATTTCAGTAAAAATGTGAAGAAATGCATTAACAAGTAGATTGAACATTGAAACTTCTGCACCTCTCTAGGTAGGCACCTTGAGTATCTCTCAAGGTTTAGAAATTGTCATAAATATGAAAACATTTTGTTCCCCGTAAAGTAAAGCACAAACTAATGCAAGTATACGCCATAAGCTTTTCTAGGCTTCATGATGACTTGTGTCCTAGATCGGAAATAAGCCGTGTCTTGGAAAGTAACTAGTAAACGACCGGAACTTTATGTACTGCTGGAGTAGCCGTGAAACGAAAAATTCTGCAATTAGTATTCTGGTCATACCTCCTAATTGAATAAACTATTGGCTACACGGAATGGTGTTCATGTTTCTCTGAAAGGATCTTGGCAAAATCCTTGCGATGACTGGCTGTCGATGATGAAGAGCGCGAGAAAAAGCCTACTCACAACAACTTGTGTTTTAGTACCTTCTATTTATTTTTCCAGGACAAATAAACTGATCGACAAAGACAGTCACGGTCGTCTCTTCATCTTATCATCGAATGGGCTAAGTGATGCAGCACCACGCTTGGCTTTTTGTGCTCTCAGATGCACATTAATCGAAAGGGAGTACAGGGTACAGCGGCATTTTTTTTTGTTACATCAAAGCAAAAACAAAGCGCGCAGAAACAGCCTCAGTCTACGCGTTCACTTTACTTTCTTGCATCGTATCTGGTTACTTAATGTGAATATATATGAAGAATGCCTAGGATTGAATGTCGAATACCCCCAGTGGGAGTATATTCACTTAAGAAGGAAAAAAGAGCCGAAAAGGCACAAAACCATATTCTTCTTTTCTTTTTGCCTTAGTGAACAAGATGCATCCTACATAATATTCCTTGTTTCATGATAATTTCGCTTTCACCAACGCAAACGGTGCGTTATTGGAGCTGAAACATATCTTTGTTAAAAAACTCGCTTCAAACCCAGAGTCGAACCAAGTATAAAAGAATCTTGTTTGGTGACTGGAATTAAACATGCAGCCAAACCAAGTCGCAGAAAAAAAAGATATTACAAGCAATATATTTGCAGCTTTCTCCTAGTAATTGCTTCTTCTATCCCCGGTACGCCGAGTAGTCCATGTGTGCGTGTGAGAGAGTGTGTGTTGTTGTTGTTGCCTATTTTGTGATGCGATGTTGGCTGATCCGACAACAATTTTGGGAAAGTATTATCATATATGGGCATTGTTATGAGATTACTTTTTCCATACTTTTTGTGGTACAACTTTTATTATAACGATATAAAGTAAAATATAAAATGTATGAAAAAAACCAAAAATTGAAATTGTGCGCTGTACTCTTTATCATCCCCGTCCAAACTCACCTTCCAAAGCTACTTCCAAATAGTAGACGGGTTTTCTTTTGTGATAAGCCTGCAGTGCAATATACCTACAAAGGCTTGTATGTAAATCATCTTATGTTACGGAGGCACTTTGATGGAGAAACTGACAGGGAGACGAGTCTTGTAATAAAAAAAGTTTAAAAGATACTCGTCATTTTCTTTACATAAAAGCATCTTAAAATCAGTAATATTGTATGGTTTGGGTTGGGGTCTAAGCTGAAGTATCAACATTTGTTTTGCATAAATATTTGGTCTCGGTGGGTAGGAGCAATTACAAGTTATGCAAATATGTACATTTCAGAAACACTACTGGCTCCACACTAGTGGAATTAATTTTGTTTGTAAGAAAGGGTTTTCTATGTGCAAATTTTTCCGGGACGGTACTTAGTATTTGGCATCATAAAATAAAGTAATGGCAAATATAAGAAAAGCCGTGTTTTTTACTTTAAAAAAGTAATATCAAACAAGGGTGGATTGTAAAAAATAACCTGCCTATACAAATTTGTATACTCCATGCTCATGCATTTTATAGACTCTGTGTTTTCTTTTCAATAGACGCTGTGTTTTGATGGTTTGTAGTTTGTATGTTTAATGAATTCATGATTCATTGAACTTCAAAGGTGCTTACGTGGCATCTAATTCAACTCAAAAGAGATTTCAGTCTTTTTGTTCACTTTGCTCATTAGCCTTTGAATTTTTACTTGTTTATACGGCGCTTTCTTGCCTTTTTGTGAATAAATACTGCGAATACTGCCGAATGTATTTCTGTACAGCCAGTAATGAAGCACGCCATTTTTATAATGACAGGTTTTCCGTTTGCTTTTATGCTTCCTTTATTTCAATTAATGAATCCTGTCAATGATGAAACGACGTAATTGTTCAAAGATAATAATATATACCTACACACTATTCATTTTAATATCTGTAAGTGATTGAATACAACAACTTTGTGTAGAGTGTAAATTATGATGTTTACTTCTTGCTTTAGCAGTTTTCTAAAATATTTATATTCTATAGATACTTATAATGGCATATAATGAGCAAAGCATTTCTACACAAGAGGAAAGCAAGTAGCATGGCTTGCTGCAAGGATCTGTTTTCTGCAGGATTTTCCCGTTCAGTGTTTCTTGTGCTGATTTCAAACGATGTACATAATACAGTAAAAAGGGTGGAACGCCCCAAATGGAAAAGCGGACATGGCTCCATTTATTTGGTTCATACAAGTTATCTTTATCTTTTCTCCTGAGATTTCGACAGCCAGCCAATTTGCATACGAACTAACCCTTCCAAGTTATGAAACCTGACTACCTACATGGTTTGTACTATTTTCCGTTTTGGCATGTCTTAAAGGATTAGCTCAAATGGGTCTCATATTCATATTAAACCTAATGTAATAAGTTATATGAGCCAGATTCATGAAGACAAGTATCAAAAGCCCTTCAGGGAGCATTTTGAATGAGACTGTGAGCAACTCTGTGCTTGTTATTTTGGGCCCGGATAGTCCGGATACATAGTTAAAACATATTTTTAGCTTTAAATATTCCAGTGCTAGTCCCTCGTTTACGTGCCGTAAATATAAACATAAAACCTTTGAGATTATGTTAATGTGAGAATATGATGATAGTTGAAAGTGAAAGTAACACCAAAGGGTATTTGAGCTTGTTTACGCTTGAACTTTATGGACCCACATTTTCGTTCAAAAATTTACTTGGAACGAGTTGGGGTTTCAGGTAGAGAATATAATGTTAGTAATTTATAAATACCTGCAATTAATTATAGATTATGTTCATGGAATACATTTAAGGAAGCACCTACAACCCTGGAACAACATTGAGAAAGATTTCCCAACCAAACACACACATAGTATATTTTATTTACACGGTAGAGACTTTTGGGGCAATAAAACACATTTTTACTCGCTTTACAACGTTAATGTATTCGGTATCAAGTTCTCCTTTGTGTAATGCGGGTACAAGTAAACTTGCTGTCATTGAATCAATTAATATTACAAATTGTGCTCTGGCATAAAATGGCTACATATTTAATATGTTTTGTTTTTGTATTTTCAGAGTTCGAGACTTTTTATTGGAGCAACTACTATATTTTGACACTAAAAATACACAAGGTATGATTATTGTGTCCCCTACACTCTAATTTCGGTCCAAAGTGCAAAAACAAGAAAATAAAGACAACACATAACAACACCAAGGCTATATATAGAGTACTTTGCTTCTCGGTGAAAGCCTTTCAACAACTCAACAGCCTGCTTTCACCGCGAATCCTCTTATATAACAACAGCCACTCCACAAGTGAGTACTAGTAGCTATATGCGTGTAAGCATATAAATGAAACCTATGGGAGTGATATAAACAAATAAATGTTCAATTTTCATAATAGACATTGTTCTCTTTTAAATTATGCACAGAATACGTCCTACTTCATTCATATGGCAGTTTGAGAACTGGAAAAGCACCAAATGAAAAGAAGTAATTTTCAGCCAGAAATTTACAAGCACACACACGGTGTGGTGTAGTAATAACAACTTTTTGTCAATTTATAAATATGCCAGTTCAATTGTTAATAATCCAAAAGGAAGAATGAAGCAGACAGCAGCAAAAGGGAGTATGAAAAGTTGAAAGGATGAACCCCATGTATATATTACGTATTGCGCAATAAACTTTCTCCGAGCTTTCATTTGACTTTTGTCGGAGAAAGTGTTGTAATTGGTCACGCTGCATTAAGTTAAAGAACAAAGAAGTCGTAAGAAGCAAAAAGAACAATTCATTATTGTATTAACAACTTTCTCCGCACTTGTTACTTCCCTCGCGTAGTGCTCGCCTTCATTTCACTCTGCACAGCTTCCCAGCATCACAACAAAGTCCGAATGTTTTTCTTTATTTCCTCCAATAAAACAGCGACAAAAAAGGTCAAGCAAAGCGAGAAGCTTTTTGTGAATGTGTGAATTAGTGACCAACCGGCCGATGATTACGTTAAAGTAAACTGTAACGACTAAAGAGAAAGTGATGAAAGGTCTGAAAACAACAGACGGACACGAGCAATAAACTACGCGAATCCTATAAAAGCTCCTAAAGAACAGTAAAATTTTCCAGAGTACTTAATTAATTCCAAACAGACTTGCGATATTTACCAACTTGCCACCATCATCATCGTAAGCGCTGGGATACAGTAACGCTGCTACGGGATCGATCGCTCGAATATCTTTACGCAGCATATAAAGACGAAGGACGGAAAGGAAAAGCGTCTGCTGAAGATAAAAATAACACCAACAACACCAAATAGAAACGGAAATTTTCTCTCTTTCAAAAAGAAACACTGTGAGAGTATTTACACATTACAGAATTCCCTTTTATTCATCTGATCCCTGTAAAAAGTAAGCAGCAAACAGACAATAAAACGCGAGAAAATGGGGAACGCTATTGTGAGACAAGACTCAGATGTTAGTGACCATCAAATCCCGATTCCTCCCAGGAAGCATTCAACCGTAAGCCAGGCCAAACTACTTCTCATGGGTCCGCCTCCTATTGAATATGTAACTGAAGAGCAGAAAATTTTCATTCGAACTTCTTGGAAGATCATTGAAGCCGACATTGCTCGGGTTGGCGTCATCACTTTTATCCAGTAAGTTTCCACTATAAATCGTGCCACTTTCTTGTTTAACGGTGATCACTTTGGGTGAAAGTGCGAAACTTTTCAGTGATTGATTCCTCCATTTCATGCGCTTTGCTTTTGTTTCTCATGAATGATAACGATACATATAGGCATTTGGCATTGATATATATGTACATACAAAGTAAAGTGGCTTGAAGAAATTGAACGAGAGTTGTAAACGAATACACCGTGTAGACTTAATAGAGTAACTTTACTGATTGCGTGATAAATGCGTGCTTGTATGTCAAAAGGTCAATGGCTGAACTATTCAAGTCACACCAAAATCTGTGTGGAGTCAATTCTTCACTTGTTATATTCATTACATAAAGTCATCATCGTTAATAAGTAATGGATTTTGTTTGGTGAGGAAAGCGAGACCTCCTATGTTTGGCCGTGCCTCTAACTGGAAAGTCAAACTTCATAAGTAGGTTGTATCTCCGTCTTCTATTTTATCTATATTGCCTGTATAAGCCAAACCAAATTCAGTAGACCCAGTTAGTTGCAGGGTAAGCAAAATGAGACTCTTTCCAAAACGAGCTTGAACAGAGTTCCTGCTGCTCTGCAAAAAGCAAGTTTGACAGAACTGGAGGAGGGAAACATGAGAATTCCATTTTAAGATGTATTGCTGAACATAACTTAAATAAGCCGCTGTAAACTTGATGAATTTATATTCTGGAGAGCATACTGTTTCACAAAGTTTTTACATAACACGTTATTTAGGATGAAAAAGGGAAAAAAGTAAATTTCAAAAAGCTGCAGGCCCTTTATACACTAGTCCCTACAGTATATGTTGTAATTTGACGAGATCCGCCCTTTGTGGCACAGCAAGATTAGATTACAATCCGAGAAAAAACCAGCTTCCATGTATGGTATAAAGCAGATAGGAACAGAAACTTTGAAAAAATTACGTCCATGAGAAGGGGACGCTATATACGGTTAAAAAAAGAATGGAAAAATATTCACAAACAATACAGCGGAACATCCTTTTGCAAACAATTTTCAATTACTCTTATACGTAGGTAGCTGACTGGAAACTTGAGAATAAGTATATACATACACTTAAACTTGTTTTTCATTCATGATCAGAAATATATATTAAATACAACAGGAGATAATGTTACTACAAAGTAATATAATCATATCATAATGCATACTTTGCTGCAGGAATCACTTCAACTGAACATATAGCCTATGATGATACTTATTTAATATTTTCGTGAATGTATCAGATCATCCAGGCAAAAAATTAGATGAATAGATAACCATTGTTTCTCAGTACATATTATTATCTCACGATCTTTTAATTTGATATTATTAGAATATTTTGTGAGCACGTATTTTTGTGTATGCAAAATCGTTTTTAAAACCCCACCAACTTATGAAGAAATCTTTGTTTAGGTTTAAACGAGTTTTGTATCCGCTGCCGTAAGCATTCAAACGATTGTCACTTTAAAGACTTTTTGCCTGTTCCACAATGGTTTCCCTACTTCAAGATAAAAGTTTGGTATGCACTATTGCCAAAATAGTTTTTCCAGCGGATTGCACTTGACAGCCAGTCATAATTGATTTTCATAAAATATAATAAAATACTGCATACGCTAGCAATTGTAAAGTCCCTTAAGTTCAATGTATTATGGTAATTTTGCAGATTATAGTTTATCCTTTGACAGTGCATTTTACGAGTCAGTACAAGTGCATATGACAAAAATAAAGTGTCGCGTTGTGTACAACAGTATTGTAGGAAAAAGTGGATCGCTTTCCCACATTACCCACATGACCTCAACCAACTTTCTCCACGCCAATTTGGTCTCGATTCGTGACAAGGAACTTTTTCATTCTTTCTAGGTTTATAGTCATTGTTTGTAAGTTGGCATAATATTTATGATCTCTCATCATAAATGCTCTAACAGACACGGGAAAGGTCTATAAATTAAAAGCTACATTGGCTTATCGGAAAGCCAAAAACGTACTTGAGTATAATATAATATTATACTGTATTCAACTACGTAATACGTATGCTCATTTTGTATTCCTGGCATTATAGCAGTGAGAGGATTTTTATTTCTGTTGTACGTCCCACCAAAGTAAAAACTTTCACAATTATGGGTTATGGGACGGCGGTGGAGGGCGTATTACTTTAGTTTTGTGTTTTCCAGTTGTTCAACCGTCACCACATGTGACATGAATTTCCTCTCTCTTATTACATCAAAATATATATAGGAATGAACGAGGAATATAAATAGCAAATACTTAACAATTTACAGGCACATTGCACTGCGTAAATTTTCAGAGCTGACTCATCAGTTTATGAAATTCGATGATTAAAGGAAGATTTTGAAATTAACCATGAAATCGATTGTCTATTGTATAATCATGACGCGCGCTGTTTTCCATATTCCTACTGTCTACCCCTTTCAAAGGTAGGTGTAGAACAAAATGCCTGCGTACCCATCTTCCACGAAACTCTGTAATTGTCCAACATTTTCAAAGCAGACTATAATAATTATTCTTTCACTTTGAATAACCGTATATTTATCCACTAAATTGTTGGCCCAACGTGTTTTGTTCATCTGCTCAAACTGTTATGCCCATTGGTTATGAAAGGGAAGAATGGAACTTTTTGCTGGCAGTAAAATGCAAATTTACATTCGTCTTGGCTTGAGGCAAAGGAAGTGAGGGCAAATAGTTACTTACGCTTTTACTTTAGAAACAGCACTCAACGATCGCTTGGCCAAAAACACACAAGAAGATTAAAATCAGCAAAATTTGAAGCACGTATATAGATCAGCATCGCATTTCAGAACTCGGAGATAATAGCAAAGTTGCAAACTATAGCGTAAACTGAAACAAAATTCATGTTAGGTAGGAGCAAACGAGAATGCCTAACATTGCCTCAAAAATGCTATTGCAATATATTTTATATTTTATGTTATACTTTTCAGCATCGTAGAGTTAGGTGAAATCCCAATTCAATGGTTCTCAGGGACGTAAATAACAATACAAGAATGTATTAAAGATTTCCGAAACGGCTGATGCTTTTATATATATCTCTAGATGAAAATTGTAAACGTGATGCAACATCAGTTCAGAAAAATACCTTTCACCTTTTCTTCCACCGTTGCGCTGCAAGGATTTTACGAATAGCAAGATTAAAGTACACTTTACTTTTGTTTAAGTAATTTCGTACAAAGAGATCTAGTTGGGGATGCGATTGGCAGCGACATTTATTACACTCTTTTGGATGGTCGATAGACCAAAAGCAAGTACAGAGTCTAGCAAGTTACAGGAAGCGCGAGAAATTACTGTAAAAGCAGTGGTCACGACAGGATGAGTGATTGAGCCATTCTTTCTACAATAACAAATCCCTGCTATTAGTATTTTTTTTTCTTTTTGACCATATAATGGCCATTATTCTCTGTTGACTTGATACCACGTCCATCGAGGTCCACTGGTTTCGGCCTGTGGTCAGCAGCAGCAACACAAACATCAATCGACAAGAAACGGCTTGTCGCTCTTTGCTGACCCAGGCCAAACAGCTAAAAACATTTTCTGAACTTACCTTCCTGTTCCCTGACGGAGAAAATTGAAAGCATTTGATGCTCTCAAACCACAGAGGCTTGATGAAAAATTTAAGCATTGTAGCGGGTTACGAGGCAGGGAACCAACAAAAATGGATAAATAGGTTTGTGCTGTTCTCTACCATTTTCCCAGGCGCAATCACGACGAAGCATTATGTCCTTGGTTTTACATTTTTTACAGCGGGGTCACTGAGTAGACTTGATTTTTTAATGAAAAAACTGTAACAAATTATTCAGGCTGGTTGCATTTTGTACTTTTTATAAAAATCTTAGCATATGAGAATTTGTTGTTTGTCATGCTTCGTTCGTGTTCATGGGTAAAAGTCATGTAGTCTATCCAGTGGGCTAATATATTGCTTCCCACTTCACACACGTACCCTCTCTTAATATCGCACGTACACTAGCAAAATGCCCGTGCGTGAGCACCCAAGAAACTTGTAGGCGTTGATAGGTGTGAAGCTTCTAGCGTTTAATGAAATTATCTTGTAGTTCTCACTTTTCCACAGTTCACTGGTCTTTCTTGAGCCTACCATTTACGCTCTTGTTGATTAATACTAGAGAACCCATTTCATCAAATTTGAAACGTAGGCGAGCTCCAGCATCATTTGAAATTCCATCGTAATAAATTGTTCTCTATGAATGTAATTTGCCAAAATAAATACCTATAAAATGATGACGTGTGCCATGATATATACATGTTGCTGGCAAAAAGCAAAACGTGCCAGATTGCACCTTTATGGTTCTTAATTTGAAATCTTTATACTAAAATTTACCAAGTACTATGAGTACTAACATGCACTGTATGTATTCTTTATTGCTAACATTATTTAGGCAACATGTCATTTTTGTAATGACCAAAGACAGAATACATTCTTACAGAGTGAAAGTTTTAGTGAAAGTTTTTGTGAAAATTCTCTCCTGCAATTTAATTTAAATCAGTGTGTAGGTTTTAATAAAATTAATGCATCATTACTACTACTCTGTGCCATTTCCTCTCCTCTTCCCTTCCATCCATTAATTTAATAATTGCATTAAAGCGTCTAGAGTCTATGCCATTACCGTGAAATCCTTCACACTTTTCGTCATCCTTGGAGCTCGGAACGAAGGGAACAGAGAGAGCAGGAAGACGCTTTATGGGTGCGCATTGTAGTACGTATACTAAGGGGAGCAATATTATGAGACAAAAGGCACAACATCAGGCAATATTATAAATTTGAACGCAAAATTCATATTGTACCGGTCCTATACAAAAGCCGTAGTAATAATAATATCATTGTTCATTCCCATGCTGCCGCTGGGACTAGAGCTTATAAAAAGGCCCTCGTTTCCCCATATTTTTGTCAAAGTAATATTTATCATTATTTTTATTACAATGATGAAGCCAACAACTCTCCAACCATTCCCATTGTGCACATATGAGACCATATAATATACTCAACAACTTCACTTTTCAAAGAACTTTGGTGTACAACTCAAAACTCATGCTCATCAGAGTCGTCATGTCTGTAAAAGTAGAAAGCTTTAATGGCATATTGAACTAGGAAATTCAACAAAACAAAGTTTGTGTGTGTGTGCAAAAATGTACATGTAAACTCATCATTTGCAGCTTTCTTTCTTTACCATGCCCTTCTAACGTTCTACCGAGTCACTAATGGAACCCTAAACAAAAGCCAAGTCAAACAATGAACGATGCCAATAATGAGCTTTCCTACAGAGACAAACATGAAGTTCCAGGAGAAAGATACTGAAAAATCAATTCTTGAATGGTGTTTCCTACTACCCTGTCTTGAGCTTATCCGTCTTTTTCAATAAAAGTTACGCGCTGGGTCCAAGTTGCTTAGCTTTTATTCTTATTATCTTCCATTCAAGCAAGGGAATTTGTTGCAATTTAGCATTGAGAACGACATATTTTGTTGTTACGTGCTGAATGCTGGAACTAAAAGTAAAAGCATTGGTGCTGGACAGCAGAAGTACTTAGAGAATAAACCGAACTGTTTTGTGACTTTTAGAGAGAGGGTCAAAGTCTGAGAGAGAGAGGTTCACTGTTGCACAGTGTAACTAATGGGAATTCTCATTACTGTGTGGTGCTTGTGCTGTAGATCTAACTCTGGAAATCCTCAAAGAATACAGGCTGTCTCTCTTACTTTTTCCACAAAGTTGTGTTTACTTTCCCCTCATCTTCCTTTGTTAATTGCAAAGAGACCGAGCTTGTTCTCGAAATATTGAATGCGTGCTAGAACATATCCATCACGAGAAAAACTTGTTAGCTTCTTGTGTAGCAATTCCCAGAAAGATTGTCATCATATCAGTTATGATGTACACAAAAAAGTATCTGTATCTTTAATCCTTCGGCTTTCTGTTTAGCAATATTACAAACTACAAACAAGCAGAGATAGTACATTGAGAGTGCTAGAACGCTCTCTAACAGCTATTATGGATAAGTTAGCAGTAGTGTGGGTAGCATCAAAACTCTCATATTAAAAATCTGTTTGTGTTCATCCACTTCAAACCATACACGATGGGTTCTACATTAGAAATCACCGAGAAAGTAAAATATTATATCGTTCATCCATGTGTACTGTCACATCTTTTTGGAAGGACGATATGAGTTCCATGAAATCGTTGTTGGAGAGACCGATGTAGCAAATGTGTTCTTTGTTTATGATACTGAAATTAATACCAATGCAGTATTTCATTGTAATCTGACGTACAGATTTTCGCATGTGAAGCTTGTTGTGATCATCAACAAAAGTACTAGAACCTAGAAATTTCTAGTTCTAGATTTTCTTTTACATTTATATTTCAGTACTTGCGTCAGTATGTTTTGTTCAAAATTCACATACCACCAACCAGAGTGAGAAAGACGCAACTCATGTGCAATTAATATTAATCATATGGTACAGAATAAAAAAATTACAAAACCCTAAATTAAAGTCAGTTCTCTTCAGTATGACTCGTTACTCTGGAACTGTTGACCGAATGGGTAAACTTTTAATTTTGAGTTGGTTAACACAAAAACGCGGCTAACGATCTGGGGTTTAGGAAGTGGGCTAGGTTTGGTCCTTGCTATATTGAAGGATATTTTGGGATCTTCATGTACTATATAATGCAATTTTATAAAAATATTTATGTATACTGTCAAACATAATGTTACAAAAATTGTTGATGCTGGAAATGCAAAACATAAAGCAACTATTATAGAATAAACGATGAAAACAAAAAAAATACTCAGTTTACTATATTGTATATGCATATTTTTTTTTAAGAAAGAAAAACTATATTTTCAAGATATACTCCGATAATATACATAGGTAGGTATAAATACTTGTGTGGTCTTTGACTTCACGTCTGTTTCTGACATGTACATGGGTCAAAGGATTACCAACTCTTATAGATTCTTCAACTTTTGCAATTGCCACTGCCACCTTCTCGCCAAAACAAAATTTGAGAAAAATGCCATTATAATTCACACAGAATTCGAACGCATTCACACACATTGTAAAAATTCCAAGATTTTCGATCCGTTGCATACGTTTATGGTATGTTCATATCACCAGGTCCAGAGTCCAGATTATATTGCGTAACGCATATAACTAGAGCTAATAGTTACGTGGCAATTTTTCACGAATAAGTGTAACATGGAACGCGCATTCCTTCTTAAGAAACACGTCTAGCCAACATTGCTACTCGTTAAGCCTAGCTTGGCAATATTATTTTTGAGCAGTTCTGGACAGAAGTGAAAAGTATGCGGATTTAATTTTTTCCGTCAGTCGAAATCCATATTTGAAGCAAATAAAGAAAGCTCACAGTTGACAGTTCCACTGCACCATTATCACAAAAAGACATTTGTTCGCATGTGAAGGATTTAAACTTCGATTCAATGTACTACGGAGGTTCCTTTGCTTTCATAACCACCAGGACCACTTTTTCCAAAATATTGTTTGTGACAGCCACTATTATTATACATGCATACAAAAATAGCAAACTCGCATGAATAGATTTTCCACTTGTGTATGGAGTTCGTGCAAAATGTTTTAATAATATTCTAATCCACGCTATTGAAAACTTTTGAGTTTGCATTTTACTCGTCGTTAGTTTATGTATCTGATTCTACTTGACATGCTTGCTAGCTATAAGATTGGTAGACCGTGTACTTTAGATCATGTACGTTTTCATTCCAGCAAACAATTAAACTATTGTATTGATTCAAGTGTATAATTTCAACCAGTTTCTGAAAAACAACAAAATCTGGAATACCTACTTGTGCATAACCATTTCCTATACAAACTTTGAAGTTGTAAAAATGACAAGTTTACAAGTAGGAACTTTGCTATTTTTGTTGTACGCAAGCATAATACTACTTTTGAAAGTCAGTCTTTCAGATCAAGTGACAAAAGTGGTTCGAACATGCTGACTGCTGACAGTTGCTGCTGAAGTCTTTACGTAATGTCTGAGTGTACATTTATTTCTCGTTTGTGGTAGTACCTAAACTTCTCAGCAGATTTTTTCAATTCATGGTTTCTCATGCTGAAACACGTAAATATAATGCATTTTAGTAATATAGGGTTTTCCGGAATGCGATATTAAAAATAGAAAGCCAAAGTAGAAAGCACGTTCCAGTAAAGTCGTTTCTATCCTAATATCCTTTCCGTACGGCGAGTTGTATGCGTTTTCACTTTTCCACATTTACTGTCACTTTTTCAATGCTGAAATTTTTACAGACTCTAAAAAGTATAATACTATTTGCACTGTGAATGAATTTGTATATATAAATCATACTCCTGCCTGGCAGAGCTAACATTTAACGATTACGTTATCTAAAAGCTGTCAAGTCATACGCGAGCTTTTATGCTAAGGCCAGCCAACACACGCACCATAGCCATTTTATTTTCTTTATCATCTTCCTTTGGTACAGTTACGGTTTTGTCAGTTTAAAAAAATTTAATAGGGTAAACTTCTATTCATCGTGAGAATGTAATTTTTAGCAATAGAATTCTCGCTTCATTTTACAGATTCTTACCACAAAAATCGCCCTTAACGTACGATGGATTCCACAATGACGCGCCTTTCGCATCCACAAAGATAACAAATGTTAGTCATATAGTATAATGTGAAAATGAACCAATGCCTATAGATGTGAAGATGAGTAAATTCAGCATACATAAACTTCAAACCTCCAAAAAAATGTCGCAACTAACTTCACGTAAGCTATTTCACTGCATCCGATTCATATTAACGTGATTCATGATTGTTTGGAAATTCCCAAGCAAAAAAGAATGAAGGACTGGTTGCTCCATTTTTGCTATTCTCCATCATCTCATCATCATACATTCTCTTGATTCTATTCTCTATCGCTACACTCACACTCATAACCTTATTTTCCTTCTGAGCAGCCTTTCTCTTCGCTTCTCAAAATATGACAACTGTGAAGTCACGATAGTCAGGTCTTAGCACGGCTGACGGTGATGGCAGAAAAAGCCTTGTAATGGCTTGTATGAGTTGGGCACACTGGTAGTGGCAGTTGCTGCTAATGCTGCCTGACGGGATACATCTTAAAAGAAAATTGATGCAGGAAGAGAAAGTAAAAGGAGACGAAGGAGTGGAGAAGCAATAATAAAACAGAATCCAAAACTGTAAGAATCCCTTTTGAATAGGATGATAGATACTGTGAAGCGGTAAGATTTCGGAGAACTGGATTCTTATATTCCTTTGTTGAACGGAATGTAAGGATGCTTCTTTTCTCGGGAGATTTAGAATCCTCTCATTTTCATCGAAAGTACGTACGTTCTTCGTATGTACGCCCTTATCATAAGCATCATGAACTCTTATTCCTAACGATAATGATTTCGTTCAACTTTGAGGTGGCGTTTTGCTGTTATATCTCATTACTTTTGGTGAATGCTGAAGAGATTAAGTTTGTGGGTGTTTGGCTATATTACTGTTGTACATTTTGTACTGGGGAACATCCCACATAACAAGCAAAGGCGTAGAGACACATTGTCGCAGCGTATTTGCGCTTTATTTTCCTTTTCATGTGTATAGGTAACCGGTAAAAATAATCTAGTGAAGTTCCTGTTGCAAAGGGGGCTCAGTATTTGCTAATCCTATAAGTCTATAGGCAACCACTTTGTCGAACCGAATTGGGAACATTCTGTTGAGATTTTCGAGCCCATATATGAAATGAAGTAGAGTCAAAGTGAATGGAATTATTAGAGGATCCTGGAAAAAAATCAGCGTGCCAGACCTATAATGTTTATTCCAACAAACTGACGGACCACCGTGAAATATCATTTGAGAGAGTCTTTGTAGACTGTTAAGCCTATTTAGGTAGGTAGCAACATTAAAGGCTACAGATCAACGCATTAAATAATGAGATTATGAAACATTTTGAAGTAAAGGTACAAAGTATTATTTGCATGATTTTCGTAGGAAGAATTATATAATGTGAATGTGAATCGACAACAAAAGTAATGACTGATCCGGGGGTTGTTAGTTGAAAATGTTTGCGTGAATATTTTCCCAGTAGATTAAATTACATCCCGCAAAATTAGATTGTAGGATTCAAATCTGCATGTAGAATTCGAAGCAACTGTTACACCTAGAATAAGTTTATTATGGAAATGAACCATAAAGATATCATAATAAAAAGTAGAAAACATCAAACGGGAGTTTTAGGTGCATGCATGTTATTTTTATTATCTGCAAAACTCCATTGTGGTTCCTGCCACGCCATGTATAAATGTAGCGATTGCGTTGTTAAATACGATATACAAAAATGAGCTTGGTACAATATCGTCCGGCAATAATGCTCAAGCCTGTTCTTTGACAATGACGCTAAATGGCTTGGGAAGGTTCATAAACCCGGGCTGTGGTTCAAAATCTGGTTTGGGGTTTTCAGCATCCGGATAAACTCTGAGCTTTTGGAAAATGGTCGTCATAAACAGAAACAACGTGTCTTTCGCCAGTGATTCCCCTGTAAACATTATGATTTGCATATTTATCTTGCATCTGGCACAGCATGCACATTACTCATGCATGGACATCATTGTACATGAAAGAGACTATTACTAATGTTAGGCATTGCTAGTGTTACTCACCCAAACAAACCCTTCGACCGATTGAAAACGGAATTAAAGCATCATTGCGTACCACTTTTGATTCATCTTCTGAAAGAAACCGTTCTGGTCTAAAGTTTTCCGGATCGCCCCAGATTTCAGCATCGTGAAGGCATGCATATAAATTCCCGATAACGACTGTGTCTTTTGGGAGGAAGTACCCGTGGAACATCTTATCTTTTACCATTTTATGCATTACCCCCATAGGAGCCAAGGCTGAGTACCGTAGGACTTCCATAATAACTGCTTCTGTGTATGGCAAGCTGGGGAAAAGAATATTAGGAAGTATTAGCTTCCATAAATAGAAAAATGATTAAGTAGATGGCTTGGGATTGTGTGTAATTGTGTAACGCACTTGACCCTATCTGTCAAAGATGGAAGACGGGATTGGCCCACCACGGTTTGAATTTCAGTGATCATTTTCTCTTGTGCGAATGGATGATGGGACAAGTACAAGAGCGCCCATGCTAGAGTGTTAGCTCTGCAAATAAAATTGTAGATACTTAGCATCTTACCCCCATTTACGCACACCCATTTTGATTATAAAACAGAGAATTTGATTTAAAGAACGTACGTGGTCTCATTTCCGGCTTCAAATAAATCGACCACCGTTGCTTTCAGATTCTTTTCTGTAATGTAAAAAATGAAACACATTCCTGAAAACTCATGCGTTTTAAACCCTTCATACTACACTATACATATAATCTCACATTACCCCCTGTTTCTTTAAAGAAGCTCGACTTGGAATTATCTTTCTTCTTGTCCATTTCAATCAGATAATGGTCAATCAAATCCCTTAAATAAGAAAAGATGTAAATCTTCCTTAGTTCTGAATGAAAGTTTACGCAGTGGCTAGAATCCTCTTGTGAAGGAAATAAGACGTGGGTGTGTACTTACTGGGGAGAAGAGGTATTGAGAACCTTCTTGTGTCGCACTATAGACTCTTCGCAAAGCCGATTTAATCCCGTCGTAGCGTTCATCAACGCACTCCAGCCTGAAATATCTGGCGCAATATATCTTAAAAATGGTGCAAACAGCAAACCCGTTTGGCTGGCAGTTTGAAGAGATCTAAAACATTTTGAGAAAAACAACTCTTTCACAATACAAAACGCGAAAGTTTCAAAGTAGTCGGGCAAAGTACTTGTCGCTTTCCCAGATTGCAAACTTTTTTTTCGTCATCATGTGCTTACTGCATAAGTAAATCTGATTTCTTCAAAATTTCCGATTTATTTTCATCTCCTTCACTCCCTCCGCTCCTTTCTCCACTCACAATATGCCACAGGGAGTTTACAACAGCGGCATTAAATATTCGATGACATGAGACTGGAGTCCCTTTCCTTTTTCGGAACCACTCCAGCACAGTGTTTGCCTCTTCTAGTATCATCCCTTCCATTGAACTTTTTGCAAAGCCAAAATCCCGAAGTTTTCTCAACGTAAACCGCCTTTGTTCCTCCCAGTGTTCTCCCTCCGTGTTAATGATACCTGATAGTGACAGGTAAATAGTATATGAGAGCATAAACTTTTTACACCGACTTGGTGTGATATAATGGTGCTATTAAGTGTTAAAATAAAATTATTTGCTTGAGCTGCTTTTCATGTGCTCTTTCAAGAAGACAGGCCTCTCTATCTAGATTCTAGGCATGCATGCACAACTTACCGTGCTTTCCTTCAGACATGGCCAGAAACACCTCGTTGTGAGCTCGTCCACTGGCAGCAGTGTCCCCGAAAAGCTCTTTTATTAGCATGGGATCATTAATAATGACGGCACTGTGTGCACAACGTGAAACAGTAATTAAAATTTGCTTGAAAGCACTATAGGCTGTTGCACCTAATGCTACTAAGTTTGTCTAGGCTTACTCATCCATCCCCAGTTTCACGCTGAAAATTTTCCCATACTCCTTTACCCATTTCGTAAGCGATAAGTGAGGCTGTTGCCCAAGTTGATGGATGTTCCCGATAAAAGGCAGCCCCGGTGGTCCTGTATTGACAAGGATAAATTAACAGAACTCCAATACGTTTCGCTTCATTGTGCTTAGTGTACCGAAAGTAAAAGAGACAATGCATTATTGTAGGCAACTCTGCTAATACCTGGAGGATAATTTGGATGCTGTCTCTTTCTATTCAATACGAAGTATACCACTAGCAGTGTGAATGCTAATACAACTTCGAAAAATGGGAGAAGTAATCCAGCCATTATGCAATTCGGATTAATGGACTTTCTTTAACAGATCGTGTGGTTTTCAAATGTAAAATTTTAGTCTAGCGTTCTCAATGGAGAAGCAAAACTAAAATTTAGAGTACTGACTGGGAGGGAAGACAAAAAGTTAATGAAGATTTGGTTTGGCCCGAGTTGCTCTTATATTACATAAATTGGCGAAAAAATGCATAGGCGCCAGTGGACTTGATAAAAAAATCTTAATTTCGAGAATACTGACCCAAAATTATAGGTATATGCAAACATAGTTGCAATTTCCAAATTTTCCAGTTGTATCACATAGATAAATATATTGATTGTGGAACATCCGAAATAAATTATTGGCATGCAATGGAAAAGTTTTTTAAAACTAAAAACATCACATGATTGATAATCTAGTATGCAAACATATTTATTTTATAGATTTAACATTTAACAGTACGCAAAAATAAGAAAGTCAATAAAATGCGTATTGACCTGTCCTAGTACCTCAAATTTAAATAGAAATCTAACCTGTTATTATATAGGTATTTTGTATTTACGTCATTCACGGGTTCTCAAAGTCGATTAAATCCGTAGGGGTAATAGTCACTGTAATATTTACATTTTTATTAAATGCATATAAAACAGCACATAGATTGCAATTATTAGTAAACAAAGGCCATAATATACTGTTGTATACATGCATTTGTAAAAATGTTTACTGTCGAAATCTTCAGTAAAACGGTGTATGTTACATATATCCCTTTGAATTCATAATGATTATGTACAGAGCTAACATTCAATAGCTGGAAGGTTTTTGAAAGGTTACTGGGTTCATTTTCACTTATACATTTATTGTATATATCAGATGAAGTTTTAAACACGAATTCGAAAGGTTACATATGATTATCCAAACATAAATGGATAATTTCACCTTCCGTATTGAAGGCACAGAAAAAATCAACAGTAAACCGGAAACGCAAATGTATGGGATGGGACAAAAGGCCATAAAGTACATCTAGGAGATAATGCTAGCATTTGATCTATGCATTATCACTTATATTTTTCTCTGAATATCATACAGCGACATTCTATGGAACTCACGCATTTAGAGGCACCATCAATCTTTGTCTTCTGTCTATAATATCGTGCATGTAATCGGCACTTCAGAATTTTAATTGCTATGCGTGCCAAAGTCTGTGTATACCTAACCTGTCATTCGCACTTTGCATAATGTAGCGATTGTGGCTTCTGCCATCACAACTGTCATACACCAAATTTTCCACACCTAGTTCTCAACCCAAAGAGGTTTGTGAAACCTGAGCTGAACCTACTATTATGTATTTCGGCTACGGCAGAAAATAGCTATAACGAAAAAGCAGCAAGGAAAATTGACGGAATGCAAGAATAGTCTTACCACATTCTATCACCATCAATCAATGTTAAGAAAACTGTGATGCAGCTTTTTGATACGTTTTGTTCTTATACTTTTCACATCAAGAATGAAGCTTTAAAACATTGCAGCTTCACAGTTATTGTCAATGTGAGTTAGATGCACATAAATGTTCTCAATAAACTCTTAACTTACTTTCCCTGGAATTCAATTTATAGACTTTATCGTTTCTACCTCGTTGTTCAAAAAAGCATGATAAGAAAGACACATAATATGTGCTGATATGAAATATATTCTTAGAACTACCTATGCATGCTATGGTGTATTGAAGAAAGATCTGCCTTCTCATGTAACTTCAATAATTAATTAAGCGTAATTTACACCCGAGTAATTAAAAGAGATTGCAATCCATATCGTGTGCTGTTATTGCTATACAAAGTTTACAAAACGAAAAGTATTTGGTTGTTTGCTTTGGAGTTGCAGCTGGAGAACCACTTTCACCCTTGCTGTAACCATCTCATCTCGGTTACTCTATATTATAGACAAACATACTTGTCTTACAATATGCCACACAAGTATCATTTTTCAACTTTTACTTTTACTTCACCAATGTCATCAAATATATCATATATCCCCAGCAAAAGCATTACTAAAAAACCCGAGTCTTCATCAAGCACATTCACAAGTAGCTCAGAAGAGAATACAGATTAGCTCAGCAGTGCATAAATAACTTTGTTCGCAAACGTTCTGTATGGCCGTGCTTGATCTATTGTTTTGCAAAAAGTAATTTCCTGTTACGACACTTTTTAGAACCCTACCTATTCCTATACTTCATTCACTACAAAATCTGCTCTATAAAGCAGAAATTTTCAATAGTATAAGATATTTCATTATTCTGCATGCTTTTCCAAATGGCTTTTTGTTTCATCCAGTAAATGAATCGTGATCATCCTGGAGTGGAATAGGTGGCGATGACAGAATACTAACAATGCAATATCTATAGTTATCATCTACCCGTCTTGGTGTACCTACACCACTATATAGATTACGAGCATTACAATACTATGTTGTATAGAAAGTAGGTATATGGAAAAGCACCTGTGTATTCGTGAACATTTGTAAATGAAAGCTACCTCATTATTAACCATTATGCAAACTCAAGCATTTTCCATTTTTTCTACTTTTGTGTCATTTCAGATTATTCGAGACGCATCCAGACGTGAAAGATGTATTCATGCCTTTCAATGGAATGAAAGTTGACGAGCTTCAGCAGAGCAAACAGCTACGGGCCCATGCACTGAGGTAAAAGTTTAATTAATGTTACTACATAGTTTGAAAAAACTAATACTATAATGCAACAATGAACAATGGGCTTACAATCAGGATACAACGCAAAATTCTAGAAGACTAAAGCTAACTATTTGCGCACAGGTATAAAAATACATGGAATTATGCATTACTAATGATATGCAGGTAAGTTTATGCCCATGGCCCATTATCCATCATCTCTGAATTTCAGAGTCTGAATTCATGTTGCTTAAGAAGAAGAATAAAAAATGCGAGCCTTATGAATACGTCTAGAGAAATCTCTCATCAGCTTTCATCACAAGAGCTTTCATTTGTTTTCCAAGTCTTTTCTTTCAGATTTCCTCAAGTCGTCATCATTTTCCGCCAGCTAAAAGTAGACTATAGTTTGGTTTTTATAGGAAAAGTCAACAATTGGAAGGATAGTAATAGTGAATGGCGATAATAATAATAATAATGATAAGTTATTTCTTTTCAATCTAGCCCTATTACAAATTTCTCATGCTGTGAACAAATTAGGAAATGAGATGAAAGATTTTATGGATGGCTTAATCGAAAAAGAGAAATTGGATGGTGATCCCGCACACATGTTTCGACAGTTTTCTTCAACAATCTGCCCATTCTTTTATGTTTCACTGTTTTAGTATATTCCTTTTATAACTTTTTCCTCTACAGTTTGTAAGGAAAAAGTGAGTTCCTTAGAAGAATAGCATAATAACAGCTTTGTATGATATTTCTAACTTTTTCCATTATGAGTGGATAATTGGGTTCTTCGTTCTCCATTTCTCAGTTTCACTTTTTTCTGCGACTTTCTCAAGAAAGAACAACTTTGCTGACATTATGCCCGCTTGTTGTAGGATAGTATAGCATTATATTCTTTTTCCTGTACTCAGCACTACCTATTTTGTACTATTTAAGGCGTCATATGTTCTTAATGCGGGTGATAGGCCAGGATTCATTTCATTTGGAAGAAAGTTACGCAAGATCTAACTAGCATACTATAATGTACGATATATATAATGAACTCAAGAAGGGGTGCTGATGGCGTCTTTTGTTCTTATCACATCAATGTCCTCTCAGGGAACTCTTAAAGAAGCCAGTAGGAGGGCTTTTGTATAGCATTTTATAGAATAAATGAGCGAGTTGAAGCGCAATATTGAGCAAAGCCTGCTAGGTTCTCCTCTCTTAACGAGAACCACAAACTTATCGCATTTCATAATAAGAACCACTGCTGTGCTCGGCTTTAGGGAAAATGACAAGTGTGCTCTTCATGGAAAATAAACTAGAACATTAAGCCTGTTTCAAAACAATCACAGCATTATTGAGCGTGTATGAATTAGTTTATGGTTTTAGATGGAATCGTCTAATTCTTGACTTTAAAAACAAGAAATGTCTCTTGTTTGTTTTTCTAATATAAAATGAAAACTGACAGTCATCAACTTTTGTTCCAAATTAATACTCGCTTCTTTAACAATTTATGCACAAGTGCTATTATTCTTAGAAGGTTTCTTTAGATTATGTGCACTTTGCGAAGCTCAAGAGCTTACACGGTTCTACAATATAAAGCATAAATGTATAGCACATTTGTGACACTCTGTATTTGATAAATTTATTTCGACAAATATTCAACAATTCAACAACCAGCTCAGATTACACAATAAAATTATTCCATGCATACATTTGCCACTTGCCTCCTTGATTATGTGTGGGAGGTTTTTGAATTCATAAAGCACATTGTACATAACCGTGGGAAGCTGACCACATCACCCAGGTTTGGGAATGAAATATTAAGGGGCATGAGAAGAATTCACAATGGGATGCAGTGAAGACCCTAGACCTACACAATCCAGTAAAATGTTCAGTTCGGATTACATGTTGTTTCCTGATGGCATTCTTATTTATATTGGTTAACAGGCAAATACATCCGGTACATATATACACGTGTACATATTGTGTCATAGATAGATTGCAAGAAAGTATATTATTATTTGACAGGATTTCATAGTTTATTCAAGGATTTCGGATTTATTTTTATCATAATATTGAATCAATATTGGTCTGCAGAAGTGAATGAATTATCAAGAAAACAAGATTTCATTTTAGCCATATATTGCAGAAATATTTGCGTGGGTTCCCAAATGCATATTCAGAAATAAATGAAGACTTTCCAAGACTTTTCTTCCAACTCAAGGTTTGATGATGATAAACCATCCCTACTATAAACTTTCTATATTTATCGACAAAAGTAATAAAAAACTATTTATGCTCAATCAGTATGCTCGAACAATTGGTTATGTTTGTACAATTTGCAGTTGGTAGTCATGAATAAAATAGAACAAAAAGATGTGCTTGTATATTTCTTTCAAACATACTAACCGATGGGTGATGATGATGTTGATTTCATTGCCTTTTCTTTCTCTTCATAAAAATACTTGTAGCAATTCTATATAGTTCAGCATATCATCCGACAGAAGCTGTAAAATGTTCCAAACTAAAACTATACGAAGGACCAAAACTTTTCACCCTTGCACACTATTACTTTCATTACAGTTCAAAGTTGTCGGTTTTAAGTTTTACTTTTTTGCATTCCATTATCAACTCTTTTTTAACGAACCGACATTGCTGCTGAGAAAGAATCAAAATAACTTTTAATGCTACACATATTTTCTTTCTCCCTTGATTATGATTACATTTGGTAGACGTTCTAAAAACTTTATTGTTTTTTCGCAGGGTAATGGGGTTTGTCCAGAAAGTGGTGGCTCGACTCGACGAGAAGGAGAAATTGGACAAATTGTTGGAGGAACTGGGAAAGGCTCACTTTTACTACGGGGCGCCTAAGAAGTATCTAGATGTGAGTAAAATACAGGAAAATGCCATTAGTGAGGGCACATTCAAAACGTGGAATGGTCTTAAAAAGTTTTGATTAGGACTTACTCTCTAACGTTTGAAGTTTAAATTATGAATTAAGAATATGCACACATTCAAATTCTATCTCATTATTCATCAAAAACAGCGGAATGGTTTGTTTGTATCAATGTGGGTAAATATTTACGCAATCATAAAGAGTTTTTGTAGATTCAAACTTGTCCGGAAAAGACACAAATATCTCAAATGAAATAGTAAGTCAGAAAATGTTTCTTCCTGTCTATCACGGGCGGTATATAAACCAACTGCGCCGTCAGCGTCACATGCATAATAGCACGGATGAATTTTAGGGTAAACATGCAACCCAGTAGGTTTGCCGAAGTATTTGTTCCTTTTTGCTGTTTTCATATTATTATGTCATGATCACTATTGTGCACTGCTTGAAACGGGCACGGATTCGTATCATGTATAATATCGTATTGAAAAACAACATCAACCGGCTAGGTACTTTAAGAACGACGATATCGCTTGAAAAACAACGGATGCATGCATGTTATCACTCAAATTTCTCACGGCATCTTAAAGTTGGGGGCGGCATTAATATAAAAAATATTGAGAGTGAAGAAAAAGGAAACAGATTTTTCTGGAATGGAAGTTGTCAGTCTATGAATCCATGAATGAAACGGAACGTCTCGGAAAAACCTTTCTGAATCTTTTCCATTAGAATGCTTCATTTAACACAATTACGGCGAATTCATTTATCATCTCTTGGTCTATATACAATACTAATGTATACCTTTTTGATGTTCTCCTTGTCTCCTACGCTGGCATGCTGACAAGCTGACATTCTGAGATAGTGAAAGC
>CM056171.1:27800305-27835755 GCA_029691765.1 Entomobrya proxima | reverse complement strand
GTATATTCTGAAATAGCAACATTATGACTGGTGCTCAATGCAATATGAAACGTAAATTCCCAAACACGGGCTATTTCGGTTTATACCGGCTCCGCTTTATGACACATTATCTAACTATTTCTTAACTGGCATCGGAAATCTTTATGAATAATTGATAGATCTACAATTAATTGCATAATATGGAATCATTGGGCGTGGTAGCAGGTTAATTGATTACAGAAACTTCCTGGTTTTTATTCTAAACAAAATCATTCATCGAATTCAAACTGACAATTTAATTACTTGAACGCAACTTAAATCCGGAAATGAATACTAAAATCTGACAGAATAATTATTTAAACTGTAAAATTCTCATTAAAACTGGACTAGGAAGTAGTACTTGATTCTTAGCATTAATTGACAAAGCATTAACATTCCCTAATGCGCGCGCATCTAATTTAAATGCTTAACTACTTTTACAATTATCTTTAACTGTGCTATGACTTGTGCACTTATAATTAGGAAGGGACTCACTCAAAAGATTCGGGCAACATTGCAGTGTTGACCTGGTACTGAGTGAGTCTTAAGATTGACCTTCAAATTGGGCAAGCTTTCACTTGACCAAAATGTTGGCTTTAACTAGTTACAGATTTTAGTCTTGTTTTATACATTTAATTACCCTTAATTGCTAACTGATGAGCAGGAGGCACGAACTGAAACACAGTGATGACAGCAACCAAGAACAATACACGGTGGGTGGGAGGTGGGACCATTGACCAAAGCTACACAACCAAAAGAGGAGCTAAAACCAATCAAAATTAAAACACAACTTTTACCCATTTGCACACACACACACACACTTATGCCCATTTTCGTAAACTCTTACCACCTAGTCGATACACAATACGGGAAATATGGGACACGGGTAATTTCGGGAGAACACGGGATGAATGGAATACCTAACCAAAATGAACGCATACAAAATACACATTTAATCTTTCAAAAATATAAAACTGGCTATTATCAACTTAATACCATATTGCATAGTTCTTACTTTAATATCCTCTTGGGCAAGGACGATCACGATGATCACGACAATTTTTTATTACGCCAAAATAAAATACGCAAAAGAATACGCCTGCAGAACCACAAGAAGACACAACCATTAAAATGGGGCAATATGATACACAAAAACTAGCTGGAAACTTATTCAGCACTAAATACTCTTTTAGGAAACTTATGTTCCCATTCCTACCTGTAATACGCCTGGATTTTACGCTGGAACTTAACCTAAAAGTGGGTTCATCCGACCACACACAACCGACAACTGAGCGGTGTTTCTGCTGCTGCTGTGCCGTGTTAGCACAAAATGTGGTTAGCAGCCTCGTGTACCATGCGACTGTGCAAAGGGAATTTTTCGAGTGTTATGTTCTCAGCTTGTGGCATTTGGGGGATATCCCTACATGCATAAGCAAGCTTGACAGTTTCCCTGCAACCACAATTCAACTATGCACAGACTCACCAAAACTTTTGACTCACACAAGATCCCGCATCTCTGTCTTTGTTCCTTTGGGGCAATACTTTGCTTATTTTTATATACCCCTCTCTTACATCTCTCCCCCCGGAAGTTTGTCGTCCCTGACAAACTTAACTCACTTTAAGGGTGAATCTTTTTGACAAGTAATGATGTTCTTTAAAGGGACGTTTTAGCTTACTAATATACAGATTTGTATTTCCAGCGACCTCGCTTCCGTTTATGGGGTGACTGCCGTTGGGTTTTATTTGTTTCACGAACACCGGGGTAACGAGTAAAAATTTGTTCGTGAATTGGGTCATAGTATATTTTCATTATTTTGGGTTTCTTAGACTTTCGAACTCTTTCGTAGCCCTGAAGTACGATCTTATATGAAGCAAATGAACGAAAGTAATTATCATCGCCTGAGCACTCTAATTGACCTGTTGAGTACCCAGGCCTTTCCCGTTTAAAGGAAAGGATGTTTGGAAATTCTCTTTGTTGTTCTTTGTACTATTTTCGTTCTCAAGCGATATCCCTGAGCTTTGAACTAAATCTGAAATAAGCACCTGCTGTTTATTGAATAGGCTGGTAGCTATGGGGGATGCTTCTTCCGTTTCTAATTGTAGGGGTACGCGTACAACATGAGGGTCATTCGACCTGGTACTACAAAACTGTTTATTAGCACTAGCCAAATGTGCATCTATAACCTGCCTAGTATCAACCTCGATAGAACGCTGGGCGTTAACCTGCTGTGTCTCCTCAACAAGCAGGTGAGGTTTACTTGGGACATTTTGTTCTGACATTTCCAACCCATCATGACACATAATAGCGGAGTGACTTACACCTGGTTTGGTTCCTGAGTAGTTATTAAATTGTTGACTAAGCTGGACAAGATTATTTGTCTGACTAACCGCCAAAACTTGTGGATTTAAAATTTGCAAAGACAAATCAAACGACCTTAATGATTGGCTATTAGGCAAAGATACACAATCCTCTTTGGTTGTACATTGTTGTGTTTGGGGTTGGTACTTTTCTAAGGGAGCTATTGGCGCACCTTGATGATCGGAATCTCGGGCAACAGCACGACGATGATTTAAATTCTTGATTTCCTGTGAATCTATTTTGCTTTCATGACTGCTGTTCTCATATCTATTGTCTGAATGCCAATACGTGTTCTCATTAGCGGGTGTAGAGCTCGGGTTAGAATATACCTGACTAGCAAAAGAAGAATGGGAAGTAACAGGAAAAATTTTCCCGTCCTGCCGGTTCAAGGGGAAGGCAGGAGTTACTGACTGATAATCATTATTTCTAACAAGACTATTCTCTTTCTTTGTGCTGAGCTGTGGAAACTCAAATAGTTCATTATCAAAAATGGCAGACGGAGGCATGTAAATACCTGCTACTTTCAGTTCCGTAGCTCTATCACGTATCCAATTTAAATACTTTACCCGCATAAACGCTTTGTATTCAACATGCAATAGACACGCCATTTCATGCTTTTCTACGTCTGTCAATACGCTAGGACTAGAGGACCTGTGTAAAGGAGCGGAACTATGTAATGGCCCTGTGATCTTTGTGTGTATATTTTCCATGACTGGGTGTGTGGATACCCTAGCATGGTGTGCGTGTACTTGCCCTGCTGGCATGAATGAATGTCCATGCAGCAAGTCTGCACTGAAATTGGGATTTCTCTCACTGTTATTCATTTGCATTTTAACACTACAAACTGTTGGAACTTAAATCCCAAAATTGACACTGATATTCTCAAACCTCTTCTAACAATGTTGGATTCTGAACGGGCAATGTACCTTGTAACTAAAACCAGAAATTATTTGGCTACTTCAGAATGACCTGTTAGCAATTGCCTTGTTTCAAATATTTGCATTAAATGTTTGAGCTATTTTCTTTGTTCTTGACACCATTAGCTTAACCTGCCGGAGATACAGAGGCGGGTGGCTGACCGTTAATTGAACTCGAGATGAATGAACTATGCCAGCCTGCACTTTGTCTTTTATCTAAGAAATGTACCTGATATTATTTTGTACGTGACGCCTGTAACTGAAAGACCAAAGCATGTATACTTATGTTGAAAAAGGTTCTTTTGTGTCTAGGTGCTCCACTATTTGAAAGGAATTATGTTAATTTCCTTTCTCTTTTTAGAAGGATATTATTGATACAATGTATTTGACTAAACCTCAAGTAGCAATGGTTGCTTCACTATTGTACCGAATGTTCAATCTCATTTGCTTAATTTGTATCGTAGTTTGTAGTGCGTTGTTCTAAAACTTTGAGGGCATTGACAACTAACGCTTAAACCTGAATAACCTAGGAGTGTATTGTCCTTTTATGACTGCCACCTAAACTTTGTTCCACCTAAAATGCCACTATCCTGCATGCACATAAAAGCAAATACCAATGTACTACTTCCATTAAGTAATAAAACTACGGTGGAGTTGCGTTCAGAAGTACTAATGTACACATACGTAATAAAAGTTCAATTGACCTGCACCGACGCTGCGCCCAAATGCTTCGTTTAATTTAATTAGTTAAAAGTAAATTTCCATTTAAAGTTTAATTAAGGGAACGAACCTGAAGGAGTCACCACGTTGTCATGGTATATTCTGAAATAGCAACATTATGACTGGTGCTCAATGCAATATGAAACGTAAATTCCCAAACACGGGCTATTTCGGTTTATACCGGCTCCGCTTTATGACACATTATCTAACTATTTCTTAACTGGCATCGGAAATCTTTATGAATAATTGATAGATCTACAATTAATTGCATAATATGGAATCATTGGGCGTGGTAGCAGGTTAATTGATTACAGAAACTTCCTGGTTTTTATTCTAAACAAAATCATTCATCGAATTCAAACTGACAATTTAATTACTTGAACGCAACTTAAATCCGGAAATGAATACTAAAATCTGACAGAATAATTATTTAAACTGTAAAATTCTCATTAAAACTAGGAATAGGAAGTAGTACTTATTTCTTAGCATTAATTGACAAAGCATTAACATTCCCTAATGCGCGCGCATCTAATTAAAATGCTTAACTACTTTACAATTATCTTTTAATGTGCTATGACTTGTGCACTTATAATTAAGAAGGGACTCACTCAAAAGATTTGGGCAACATTGCAGTGTTGACCTGGTACTGAGTGAGTCGTAAGATTGACCTTCAAATTGGGCAAGCTTTCACTTGACCAAAATGTTGGCTTTAACTAGTTACAGGCTTTAGTTTTGTTTTATACATTTAATTACCCTTAATTGCTAACTGATGAGCAGGAGGCACGAACTGAAACACAGTGATGACAGCGGACAAGAACAATACACGGTGGGTGGGAGGTGGGACCATTGACCAAAGCTACACAACCAAAAGAGGAGCTAAAACCAATCAAAATTAAAACACAACTTTTACCCATTTGCACACACACACACACTTATGCCCATTTTCGTAAACTCTTACCACCTAGTCGATACACAATACGGGAAATATGGGACACGGGTAATTTCGGGAGAACACGGGATGAATGGAATACCTAACCAAAATGAACGCATACAAAATACACATTTAATCTTTCAAAAATATAAAACTGGCTATTATCAACTTAATACCATATTGCATAGTTCTTACTTTAATATCCTCTTGGGCAAGGACGATCACGATGATCACGACAATTTTTTATTACGCCAAAATAAAATACGCAAAAGAATACGCCTGCAGAACCACAAGAAGACACAACCATTAAAATGGGGCAATATGATACACAAAAACTAGCTGGAAACTTATTCAGCACTAAATACTCTTTTAGGAAACTTATGTTCCCATTCCTACCTGTAATACGCCTGGATTTTACGCTGGAACTTAACCTAAAAGTGGGTTCATCCGACCACACACAACCGACAACTGAGCGGTGTTTCTGCTGCTGCTGTGCCGTGTTAGCACAAAATGTGGTTAGCAGCCTCGTGTACCATGCGACTGTGCAAAGGGAATTTTTCGAGTGTTATGTTCTCAGCTTGTGGCATTTGGGGGATATCCCTACATGCATAAGCAAGCTTGACAGTTTCCCTGCACCACAATTCAACTATGCACAGACTCACCAAAACTTTTGACTCACACAAGATCCCGCATCTCTGTCTTTGTTCCTTTGGGGCAATACTTTGCTTATTTTTATATACCCCTCTCTTACAGTTTACAAGTAGGAACTTTGCTATTTTTGTTGTACGCAAGCATAATACTACTTTTGAAAGTCAGTCTTTCAGATCAAGTGACAAAAGTGGTTCGAACATGCTGACTGCTGACAGTTGCTGCTAAAGTCTTTACGTAATGTTTGAGTGTACATTTATTTCTCGTTTGTGGTAGTACCTAAACTTCTCAGCAGATTTTTTCAATTCATGGTTTCTCATGCTGAAACACGTAAATATAATGCATTTTAGTAATATAGGGTTTTCCGGAATGCGATATTAAAAATAGAAAGCCAAAGTGGAAAGCACGTTCCAGTAAAGTCGTTTCTATCCTAATATCCTTTCTGTACGGCGAGTTGTATGCGTTTTCACTTTTCCACATTTACTGTCCCTTTTTCAATGCTGAAATTTTTACAGACGCTAACAAGTATAATACTATTTGCACTGTGAATGAATTTGTATATATAAATCATACTCCTGCCTGGCAGAGCTAACATTTAACGATTACGTTATCTAAAAGCTGTCAAGTCATACGCGAGCTTTTATGCTAAGGCCAGCCAACACACGCACCATAACCATTTTATTTTCTTTATCATCTTCCTTTTGTACAGTTACGGTTTTGTCAGTTTAAAAAAAATTAATAGGGTATACTTCTATTCATCGTGAGAATGTAATTTTTAGCAATAGAATTCTCGCTTCATTTTACAGATTCTTACCGCAAAAATCGCCCTTAACGTACGATGGATTCCACAATGATGCCTTTCGCATCCACAAAGATAACAATGTTATGTTAGTCATATATAATGTGAAAATGAACCAATACCTATAGACGTGAAGATGAGTAAATTCAGCATACATAAACTTCAAACCTCCAAAAAATGTCGCAACTAACTTCATGTAAGCTATTTCACTGCATCCGATTCATATTAACGTGATTCATGATTGTTTGGAAATTCCCAAGCAAAAAAGAATGAAGGACTGGTTGCTCCATTTTTGCTATTCTCCATCATCTCATCATCATACATTCTCTTGATTCTATTCTCTATCGCTACACTCACACTCATAACCTTATTTTCCTTCTGAGCAGCCTTTCTCTTCGCTTCTCAAAATATGACAACTGTGAAGTCACGATAGTCAGGTCTTAGCACGGCTGACGGTGATGGCAGAAAAAGCCTTGTAATGGCTTGTATGAGTTGGGCACACTGGTAGTGGCAGTTGCTGCTAATGCTGCCTGACGGGATACATCTTAAAAGAAAATTGATGCAGGAAGAGAAAGTAAAAGGAGACGAAGGAGTGTAGAAGCAATAATAAAACAGAATCCAAAACTGTAAGAATCCCTTTTGAATAGGATGATAGATACTGTGAAGCGGTAAGATTTCGGAGAACTGGGTTCTTATATTCCTTTGTTGAACGGAATGTAAGGATGCTTCTTTTCTCGGGAGATTTAGAATCCTCTCATTTTCATCGAAAGTACGTACGTTATTCGTATGTACGCCCTTATCATAAGCATCATGAACTCTTATTCCTAACGATAATGATTTCGTTCAACTTTGAGGTGGCGTTTTGCTGTTATATCTCATTACTTTTGGTGAATGCTGAAGAGATTAAGTTTGTGGGTGTTTGGCTATATTACTGTTGTACATTTTGTACTGGGTAACATCCCACATAACAAGCAAAGGCGTAGAGACACATTGTCGCAGCGTATTTGCGCTTTATTTTCCTTTTCATGTGTATAGGTAACCGGTAAAAATAATCTAGTGAAGTTCCTGTTGCAAAGGGAGCTCAGTATTTGCTAATCCTATAAGTCTATAGGCAACCACTTTGTCGAACCGAATTGGGAACATTCTGTTGAGATTTTCGAGCCCATATGAAATGAAGTAGAAGTAGCCCATATGAAATGAAGTAGAGTCAAAGTGAATGGAATTATTAGAGGATCATGGAAAAAAATCAGCGTGCCAGACCTATAATGTTTATTCCAACAAACTGACGGACCACCGTGAAATATCATTTGAGAGAGTCTTTGTAGACTGTTAAACCTATTTAGGTAGGTAGTAACATTAAAGGCTACAGATCAACGCATTAAATAATGAGATTATGAACATTTTGAAGTAAAGGTACAAAGTATTATTTGCATGATTTTCGTAGGAAGAATTATATAATGTGAATGTGAATCGACAACAAAAGTAATGACTGATCCGGGGGTTGTTAGTTGAAAATGTTTGCGTGAATATTTTCCCAGTAGATTAAATTACATCCCGCAAAATTAGATTGTAGGATTCAAATCTGGATGTAGAATTCGAAGCAACTGTTACACCTAGAATAAGTTTATTATGGAAATGAACCATAAAGATATCATAATAAAAAGTAGAAAACATCAAACGGGAGTTTTAGGTGCATGCATGTTATTTTTATTATCTGCAAAACTCTCTAGTGGTTCCTGCCACGCCATGTATAAATGTAGCGATTGCGTTGTTAAATACGATAAACAAAAATGCGCTTGGTACAATATCGTCCAGCAATAATGCTCAAGCCTGTTCTTTGACAATGACGCTAAATGGCTTGGGAAGGTTCATAAACCCGGGCTGTGGTTCAAAATCTGGTTTGGGGTTTTCAGCATCCGGATAAAATCTGAGCTTTTGGAAAATGGTCGTCATAAACAGAAACAACGTGTCTTTCGCCAGTGATTCCCCTGTAAACATTATGATTTGCATATTTATCTTGCATCTGGCACAGCATGCACATTACTCATGCATGGACATCATTGTACATGAAAGAGACTATTACTAATGTTAGGCATTGCTAGTGTTACTCACCCAAACAAACCCTTCGGCCGATCGAAAACGGAATTAAAGCATCATTGCGCACCACTTTTGACTCGTCTTCTGAAAGAAATCGTTCTGGTCTAAAGTTTTCCGGATCGCCCCAGATTTCAGAATCGTGAAGGCATGCATATAAATTCCCGATAACGACTGTGTCTTTTGGGAGAAAGTACCCGTGGAACATCTTATCTTTTACCATTTTATGCATTACCCCCATAGGAGCCAAGGCTGAGTATCGTAGGACTTCCATAATAACTGCTTCTGTGTATGGCAAGCTGGGGAAAAAGAATATGAAATATTAGCTTCCATAAATAGTAAAATGATTAAGTAGATGGCTTGGGATTGTGTGTAATTGTGTAACGTACTTGACCCTATCTGTCAAAGATGGAAGACGAGATTGGCCCACCACGGTTTGAATTTCAGTGATCATTTTCTCTTGTGCGAATGGATGATGGGACAAGTACAAGAGCGCCCATGTTAGAGTGTTAGCTCTGCAAATAAGATTATAGATACTTGGAAGTTAGAATCCTACTACCCCCATTTACGCATACCCATTTTGATTATAAAACAGAAAATAAATTTAAAGAACGTACGTGGTCTCATTTCCGGCTTCAAATAAATCGACGATCGTTCCCTTCAGGTTCTTTTCTGGAATGTATGTGTAAAGTAAAAAGAAAAAGAAACACATTCTTGAAAAATCATGCGTTTTAAACCCTTCATGATGAAGGCTCCAACCTGTACTATATATTTAGTCTCAATTTACCCCCAATTTCCTTATAGAAGCTCGACTTGGAATTATCTTTCTTCTTGTCCATTTCAATCAGATAATGGTCAATCAAATCCCTTAAATAAGAAAAGATGTAAATCTTCCTTAGTTCTGAATGAAAGTTTACGTAGTGGCGAGAATCCTCTTGTGAAGGAAATAAGACGTGGGTGTGTACTTACTGGGGAGAAGAGGAATTGAGAACCTTCTTGTGTCGCACTATAGACTCTTCGCAAAGCCGATTTAATCCCGTCGCAGCGTTCATCAACGCACTCCAGCCAGAAATATCTGGCGCAATATATCTTAAAAATGGTGCAAACAGCAAACCCGTTCGGCTGGCAGTTTGAAGAGATCTAAAACATTTTGAGAAAAACAACTCTTTCACAATACAAAACGCGAAAGTTTCAAAGTAGTCGGGCAAAGTACTTGTCGCTTTCCCAGATTGCAAACTTTTTTTTCGTCATCATGTGCTTACTGCATAAGTAAATCTGATTTCTTCAAAATTTCCGATTTATTTTCATCTCCTTCACTCCCTCCGCTCCTTTCTCCACTCACAATATGCCACAGGGAGTTTACAACAGCGGCATTAAATATTCGATGACATGAGACTGGAGTCCCTTTCCTTTTTCGGAACCACTCCAGCACAGTGTTTGCCTCTTCTAGTATCATCCCTTCCATTGAACTTTTTGCAAAGCCAAAATCCCGAAGTTTTCTCAACGTAAACCGCCTTTGTTCCTCCCAGTGTTCTCCCTCCGTGTTAATGATACCTGATAGTGACAGGTAAATAGTATATGAGAGCATAAACTTTTTACACCGACTTGGTGTGATATAATGGTGCTATTAAGTGTTAAAATAAAATTATTTGCTTGAGCTGCTTTTCATGTGCTCTTTCAAGAAGACGGGCCTCTCTATCTAGATTCTAGGCATGCATGCACAACTTACCGTGCTTTCCTTCAGACATGGCCAGAAACACCTCGTTGTGAGCTCGTCCACTGGCAGCAGTGTCCCCGAAAAGCTCTTTTATTAGCATGGGATCATTAATAATGACGGCACTGTGTGCACAACGTGAAACAGTAATTAAAATTTGCTTGAAAGCACTATAGGCTGTTGCACCTAATGCTACTAAGTTTGTCTAGGCTTACTCATCCATCCCCAGTTTCACGCTGAAAATTTTCCCATACTCCTTTACCCATTTCGTAAGCGTTAAGTGAGGCTGTTGCCCAAGTTGATGGATGTTCCCGATAAAAGGCAGCCCCGGTGGTCCTGTATTGACAAGGATAAATTAACAGAACTCCAATACGTTTCGCTTCATTGTGCTTAGTGTACCGAAAGTAAAAGAGACAATGCATTATTGTAGGCAACTCTGCTAATACCTGGAGGATAATTTGGATGCTGTCTCTTTCTATTCAATACGAAGTATACCACTAGCAGTGTGAATGCTAATACAACTTCGAAAAATGGGAGAAGTAATCCAGCCATTATGCAATTCGGATTAATGGACTTTCTTTAACAGATCGTGTGGTTTTCAAATGTAAAATTTTAGTCTAGCGTTCTCAATGGAGAAGCAAAACTAAAATTTAGAGTACTGACTGGGAGGGAAGACAAAAAGTTAATGAAGATTTGGTTTGGCCCGAGTTGCTCTTATATTACATAAATTGGCGAAAAAATGCATAGGCGTCAGTGGACTTGATAAAAAAATCTTAATTTCGAGAATACTGACCCAAAATTATAGGTATATGCAAACATAGTTGCAATTTCCAAATTTTCCAGTTGTATCACATAGATAAATATATTGATTGTCAAACATCCGAAATAAATTATTGGCATGCAATGGAAAAGTTTTTTAAAACTAAAAACATCACATGATTGATAATCTAGTATGCAAATATATTTATTTTCTAGATTTAACATTTGACAGTACGCAAAAATACGAAAGTCAATAAAATGCGTATTGACCTGTCCTAGTACCTCAAATTTAAACAGAAACCTAACCTGTTATTATATAGGTATTTTGTATTTACGTCATTCACGTGATCTTATAGTTGATTAAATCCGTAGGGGTAATATTTACATTTTTATTAAATGCATATAAAATAGCGCATAGATTGCAATTATTAGTAAACAAAGGCCATAATATACTGTTGTATACATGCATTTGTAAAAATGTTTACTGTCGAAATCTTCAGTAAAACGGTGTATGTTACATATATCCCTTTGAATTCATAATGATTATGTACAGAGCTAACATTCAATAGCTGGAAGGTTTTTGAAAGGTTACTGGGTTCATTTTCACTTATACATTTATTGTATATATCAGATGAAGTTTTAAACACGAATTCGAAAGGTTACATATGATTATCCAAACATAAATGGATAATTTCACCTTCCGTATTGAAGGCACAAAAAAATCAACAGTAAACCGGAAACGTAAATGTATGGGATGGGACAAAAGACCATAAAGTACATCTAGATGATAATGCTAGCATTTGATCTATGCATAATCACTTCTGAATATCATACAAAGTCATTCTATGGAACTCACGCATTTAGAGGCACCATCAATCTTTGTCTTCTGTCTATAATATCGTGCATGTAATCGGCGCTTCAGAATTTTAATTGCTATGCGTGCCAAAGTCTGTGTATACCTGTCATTCGCACTTTGCATAATGTAGCGATTGTGGCTTCTGCCATCACAACTGTCATACACCAAATTTTCCACACCTAGTTCTCAACCCAAAGAGGTTTGTGAAACCTGAGCTGAACCTACTATTATGTATTTCGGCTACGACAGAAAATAGCTATAACGAAAAAGCAGCAAGAAAAATTGACGGAATGCAAGAATAGTCTTACCCCATTCCATCACCATCAATCAATGTTAAGAAAACTGTGATGCAGCTTTTTGATACGTATTGTTCTTATACTTTTCACATTTACAAGCTTCAAAACATTGCAGCTTCAGAGCTATTGTAAATGTGAGTTAGTTGCACTGCACATAAATGTTCTCAATAAACTCTCGTCTCTCAACTTGCTTTCCGTGGAATTCAATTTATAGACTTATTCGTTTCTACCTCGTTGTTCAAATAAGCATGATAAGAAAGACACATAATATGTGTTGTGCTGATATGAAATATATTCTTTGGACTACCTATGCTATATGATGTATTGAAGAAAGATATGCCTTCTCATGTAACTTTAATAATTAATTAAGCGTAATTTACACCCGAGTAATTAAAAGGGATTGCAATTCATATCGTGTGCTGTTATCGTTGTACAAAGTTTTTAAAAAACAAAAAGTATTTCAAATTTGGTTGTTTGCTTTGGAGTTGCAGCTGGAGAACCACTTTCACCCTTGCTGCAACCATCTCATCTCGGTTACTCTATATTATAGACAAACATACTCGCCTTGCAATATGCCACACAAGTATCATTTTTCAACTTTTACTTTTACTTCACCAATGTCATCAAATATATAATATATCCCCAGCAAAATCATTACTGAAAAACCTGAGTCTTCATCAAGCACGTTCACAAGTAGCTCAGAAGAGAATACAGATTAGCTCAGCAGTGCATAAATAACTTTGTTCGCAAACGTTCTGTATGGCCGTGCTTGATCTATTGTTTTGCAAAAAGTAATTTCCTGTTACGACACTTTTTAGAACCCTACCTATTTCTATACTTCATTCACTACAAAATCTGCTCTATAAAGCAGAAATTTTCAATAGTATAAGATATTTCATTATTCTGCATGCTTTTCCAAATGGCTTTTTGTTTCATCCAGTAAATGAATCGTGATCATCCTGGAGTGGAATAGGTGGCGATGACAGAATACTAACAATGCAATATCTATAGTTATCATCTACCCGTCTTGGTGTACCTACACCACTATATAGATTACGAGCATTACAATACTGTATATATTGCATAGATAGTATATAGAAAAGCACCTGTCTATTCGTGAACATTTGTAAATGAAAGCTACCTCATTATTAACCATTATGCAAACTCAAGCATTTTCCATTTTTTCTACTTTTGTGTCATTTCAGATTATTCGAGACGCATCCAGACGTGAAAGATGTATTCATGCCTTTCAATGGAATGAAAGTTGACGAGCTTCAGCAGAGCAAACAGCTACGGGCCCATGCACTGAGGTAAAAGTTTAATTAATGTTACTACACAGTTTGAAAAAACTAATACTATAATGCAACAATGAACAATGGGCTTACAATCGGGGTACAACGCAAGATTCTAGAAGACTAAAGCTAACTATTTGCGCACAGGTATAAAAATACATGGAATTATGCATTACTAATGATATGCAGGTAAGTTTATGCCCGTGGCCCATTATCCATCCTCTCTGAATTTCAGAGTCTGAAATTCAGACTCTGAATTCATGTTGTTTAAGAATAAAAAATGCGAACCTTATGAATACGTCTAGAGAAATCTCTCATCAGCTTTCATCACAAGAGCTTTCATTTGTTTTCCAAGTCTTTTCTTTCAGATTTCCTCAAGTCGTCATCATTTTCCGCCAGCTAAAAGTAGACTATAGTTTGGTTTTTATAGGAAAAGTCAACAATTGGAAGGATAGTAATAGTGAATGGCGATAATAATAATAATAATGATAAGTTATTTCTTTTCAATCTAGCCCTATTACAAATTTCTCATGCTGTGAACAAATTAGGAAATGAGATGAAAGATTTTATGGATGGCTTAATCGAAAAAGAGAAATTGGATGGTGATCCCGCACACATGTTTCGACAGTTTTCTTCAACAATCTGCCCATTCTTTTATGTTTCACTGTTTTAGTATATTCCTTTTATAACTTTTTCCTCTACAGTTTGTAAGGAAAAAGTGAGTTCCTTAGAAGAATAGCATAATAACAGCTTTGTATGATATTTCTAACTTTTTCCATTATGAGTGGATAATTGGGTTCTTCGTTCTCCATTTCTCAGTTTCACTTTTTCTGCGACTTTCTCAAGAAAGAACAACTTTGCTGACATTATGCCCGCTTGTTGTAGGATAGTATAGCATTATATTCTGTTTCCTGTACTCAGCACTACCTATTTTGTACTATTTAAGGCGTCATATGTTCTTAATGCGGGTGATAGGCCAGGATTCATTTCATTTGGAAGAAAGTTACGCAAGATCTAACTAGCATACTATAATGTACGATATATATAATGAACTCAAGAAGGGGTGCTGATGGCGTCTTTTGTTCTTATCACATCAATGTCCTCTCAGGGAACTCTTAAAGAAGCCAGTAGGAGGGCTTTTGTATAGCATTTTTATAGAATAAATGAGCGAGTTGAAGCGCAATATTGAGCAAAGCCTGCTAGGTTCTCCTCTCTTAACGAGAACCACAAACTTATCGCATTTCATAATAAGCACCACTGCTGTGCTCGGCTTTAGGGAAAATGACAAGTGTGCTCTTCATGGAAAATAAACTAGAACATTAAGCCTGTTTCAAAACAATCACAGTATTATTGAGCGTGTATGAATTAGTTTATGGTTTTAGATGGAATCGTCTAATTCTTGACTTCAAAAACAAGAAATGTCTCTTGTTTGTTTTTCTATAATAAAATGAAAACTGACAGTCATCAACTTTTGCTCCAAATTAATACTCGCTTCTTTAACAATTTATGCACAAGTGCTATTATTCTTAGAAGGTTTCTTTAGATTATGTGCACTTTGCGAAGCTCAAGAGCTTACACGGTTCTACAATATAAAACATAAATGTATAGCACGTTTGTGACACTCTGTATTTGATAAATTTATTTCGACAAATATTCAACAATTCAACAACCAGCTCAGATTACACAATAAAATTATTCCATGCATACATTTGCCACTTGCCTCCTTGATTATGTGTGGGAGGCTTTTGAATTCATAAAGCACATTGTACATAACCGTGGGAAGCTGACCACATCACCCAGGTTTGGGAATGAAATATTAAGGGACATGAGAAGAATTCACAATGGGATGCAGTGAAGACCCTAGACCTACACAATCCAGTAAAATGTTCAGTTCGGATTACATGTTGTTTCCTGATGGCATTCTTATTTATGTTGGTTAACAGACAAATACATCCGGTACATATATACGTGTACATGTTTCATAGAGAGATTGCAAGAAATTATATTATTATTTGACATGATTTCATATTTTATTCATGGATTTGGGATTTATTTTTATCATAATATTGAATCAATATTGGCCTGCAGAAGTACACTATGAATTATCAAGAAAAACACGATTTCACATTAGCCATATATTGCAGAAATATTTGCGTGGGTTCCCAAATGCATATTCAGACATAAATGAAGACTTTCCAAGACGTTTCTTCCAACTCAAGGTTTGATGATGATAAACCATCCCTACTATAAACTTTCTATATTTATCGACAAAAGTAATAAAAAACTATTTATGCTCGATCAGTATGCTCGATCAGTATGCTCGAACAATTGGTTATGTTTGTACAATTTGCAGTTGGTAGTCATGAATAAAATAGAACAAAAAGATGTGTTTGTATATTTTCTTCAAACAGACTAACCGATGGGTGATGATGATGTTGATTTCATTGCCTTTTCTTTCTCTTCATAAAAATACTTGTAGCAATTCTATATAGTTCAGCATATCAACCGACAGAAGCTGTAAAATGTTCCAAACTAAAACTATACGAAGGACCAAAACTTTTCACCCTTGCACACTATTACTTTCATTACAGTTCAAAGTTGTCGGTTTTAAGTTTTACTTTTTTGCATTCCATTATCAACTCTTTTTTAACGAACCGCCATTGCTGCTGAGAAAGAATCAAAATAACTTTTAATGCTACACATATTTTCTTTCTCCCTTGATTATGATTACATTTGGTAGACGTTCTAAAAACTTTATTGTTTTTTCGCAGGGTAATGGGGTTTGTCCAGAAAGTGGTGGCTCGACTCGACGAGAAGGAGAAATTGGACAAATTGTTGGAGGAACTGGGAAAGGCTCACTTTTACTACGGGGCGCCTAAGAAGTATCTAGATGTGAGTAAAATACAGGAAAATGCCATTAGTGAGGGCACATTCAAAACGTGGAATGGTCTTAAAAAGTTTTGATTAGGACTTACTCTCTAACGTTTGAAGTTTAAATTATGAATTAAGAATATGCACACATTCAAATTCTATCTCATTATTCATCAAAAACAGCGAACGGTTTGTTTGTATCAATGTGGGTAAATATTTACGCAATCATAAAGAGTTTTTGTAGATTCAAACTTGTCCGGAAAAGGCACAAATATCTCAAATGAAATAGTAAGTCAGAAAATGTTTCTTCATGTCTATCACGGGCGGTATATAAACCAACTGCGCCGTCAGCGTCACATGCATAATAGCACGGATGAATTTTAGGGTAAACATGCAACCCAGTAGGTTTGCCGAAGTATTGTTCCTTTTTGCTGTTTTCATAATATTATGTCATGATCACTATTGTGCACTGCTTGAAATGGGCACGGGTTCGTATCATGCAAAATATATCATATTGAAAAACAACATCAACCGGCTAGGTACTTTAAGAACGACGATATCGTTTGGAAAACAACGGATGCATCATGCATGTTATCATTCAAATTTCTCACGGCATCTTAAAGTTGGGGGCGGCATTAATATAGAAAATATTGGCAGTGAAGAAAAAGGAAACAGATTTTTCTGGAATGAAAGTTGTCAGTCTATGAATGAAACGGAACGTCTCGGAAAAACCTTTCTGAATCTTTTCCATTAGAATGCTTCATTTAACACAATTACGGCGAATTCATTTATCATCTCTTGGTCTATATACAATACTAATGTATACCTTTTTGATGTTCTCCTGGTCTCCTATGCTGGCATGCTGACAAGCTGACATTTTGAGATAGTGAAAGTATGCGACGCTGGGACTCGATACTTTAAGAGAATTCCTTATATAATCAAAAAGACCATTTCAGTTCCAAAACAGCGTAAATTTACGAATGCTCTAATGAAAAATCATAAAGTTGGAAACTGTCACTGCTGATTACAGTGATAAGAAAACGCGAAAAAGCTTCCGTCTAAAGATAAATAATGGTAGTTCTGAGTTTTGATTGACTGAACAAATTTTATTACATGCACGATCTGTATTAGTCAGATATATATATCTATGCATTACATAATATGCAGTACGTGACAAAAAATCCGAGCATTTGAAGATTGTCAGGCTTGAATCGTGTCGAATAGTGTTATTAGTAAAACCGCTAATGCCGTTTCTTTCATTCATGCAATAAGAAGTAAAAATCTACCAATCTACCATAAAAAGCAGTAGCACACATCTTTTAATCATCATACTTATCATTTTGCATCATGCTTTTTGTCTTTGCCAAGCACTCACATTTACCATTACTATTACATCATGCATTATGACATATAACTTAACAATGTCTGTAATTATAAAAATATAGTACATTTATTTACCAACTTATTCTGCAAACTAGAACTGCTGTAAGCACACAAATCATTGCCGTTTCCGCCTTCCTTCTTTCTTCCTTCGCACTTTGCGTTTCATTTTGCCCTTTATATATGTCAGAGTCACAGACAACATTATTCTACAGAAACATGCGTCAAGGAACTCAAAGTTGTTAGCATTTCCAAAGAAAACTAGTAAAGTCTTGGGAATGTTGTTAAAATGAAAATGAAACTCTGCTCAAAAGAAAGTTAAAAAATGTTAAAAGCAGCAAAGATTCTTCTTGCTGTTTCGTAGTACCAGGGAATTCTAACTTTGTACTTGTTGCCTTTTCATAAAAAACGAGTAGAAAATCGAATCCAACACTTTCACATTTTGCCATTGCGTTGCTGTATATAATACACTTAAAAAGGAAACACTGAGAGAACAAAAGAAAATGTAAAGTGATGCTTACGTTTCATGTGTGGGTGATTCTAAGACGACTCCATCCTATAGATCTTACAGATACATTAGGTGACTCTAAAAATGTAAAGGGCAGTTTGTACGTTTTTAGCCTTTTGCTTACTGACTGATGCAATGAAAACAGTTACAGCAATAGTTTTACACGTTCCTATTCTACTGACCAAACTTTTCAATTTTACTTTCCCTTCTATAATACATATGAACTCATTGATTGTTCAAAAGAGAGCAACAGTTTCAAGGTATATTATTATTTCTGCAACATTTCGGAAATTTTCCACCACCCACTGGAGTACTGGAGTTTCCTTGTGTTAATGACTAATGGCTTGGCGACTTTGTGAAACTGTCAAATGTGAAGGACTAAAGAGCATTAAAACACGGACCGTGATTTAACTTTCCACTTGCCTATTTATTCTACATAGGCACCACATCCTTTTCCTTCATACTTAAAATGCGCCAACGTCCGTCTTCGTCTGATCTCCTTTTGATTTATGGTAAAAATCGTAGTTGATGGATTTCCTGTTCTTCCACCAACAAAGCTGGTATATAAAGAACCATGAAGGTAGGCATCAGCGTGAAAGTCACATTGTTAAAAAGCATTGATGTTGGTCGTATAATTTCTCTTATCATATATATACATGTACGTACATTTCATTATCAAAATAAAACGTTACTTATTCCTATTACAAGCTCATAGTGATGATATATCCCGACATTGAAAGTCAACGTGGTTCAAAGAGATACAACCATTCAAATTTGTCCTGTGGTAATGAAACCTTTTGAATTCATTTTTGTCTATAGACTGTATCCTTAATTGAAGCAGTTTATTAATCCGCATGTGTACACAAAAGGCAAAGTCAGAACGTGTTCCCCTGTCCTTGTTAGTGTAAAAAGAATGATGATTAGATCTTTTAATTTCGGAGTGGGTATTCTGCATTTTCTTCAAATCCAATCTCATCTCGTTTCCCAGCAAGAGCACATACAAATGCCTCCCACCACAGCCGTTTCACTCGTTACATTCATCAAGTGAAAATGGTGCCAGCAGAAATTAAATATGCTTGCTTTGTACTAGCACTACTCTTGACTCCAGTTTAGTAAAACTTGTTTCGTGTGCATAATATGAGGGTTGTGAAAGAGTTGGAAAAAGTGGTGGATACACAATATAGGAGCTTTTTCGTTAGATTAAAGAAATGCAAATGTTCCGTAATACATAAACATGTGTGTTCCTTAATGTTTTTATTCACAGTTGGGGAACCTTTTCTACCACACATTAATTTGGTGTATAGTGCAGTATTCCCGTAGTGAAAGTATCAACATACACCTACATGTCAAGAAGTTCGAAATGGGTTGCTTTTTCTTAGATGCTCTATTCAGTTTGCCAAGGAAGTTGCATATTACTAGACATTTCATTGAAAACGCCTTGCCTATTTCCACATTCCAATTATGTAAGGCTTTCATCTTCCTGAATACAACCACTTTCACTCAGTTTCCTTCCGGTCATCAGGAAAGCGTTTACTGCATCACTATACACACGACATATTACATTAATATTGTTTTAGGGTACATACAAGAGACCCAATTTCATCATTACATAATGAAACTTAATTTTCTTTTAACTTGGCAAAAGGCGGAATGTTCTCTTGAAACTGACAACTTTACTTTTCATCTAAGCATTGCATTATAGCCACACATCATGAAATAATCATAATGTTTGTAACATTGCATGTGAATAGTGCTACTTACGGACTCTGTAATGATGCAAATAAAGTTTAAAATAAGCTTATAACAAAAGTGATATTCTTGCTAAACATCACTTATCACATTGCAGAATAGTTTTAATTACAAATTTTACAAAACAAATAGTGCTTTTGCTTGAATATTAAAATACACAATATGCAGCTTTCACTTGCAAATTGCAAGAAATGTGTACTAGTAAAAACGTGAATTACTATACACTGCTCTGCATAGTGTGCTTCAGCTTGCGCATATCCCACATAGCTATCATTAGACTCTCAACACAATTGATTTTTATCAAAAATTTTCTTATACATTTTTATGCTGACTTTCTTAATTCCCCTATTCTGAGATTTGAAAGCAAATCAGAAATCAGTACTTTTACTCGACAATGAAAATCATGCGTGTTAAATCGGTGATCTTTTTCCCACGTGAATCAGAGACACTTCAAATAATATAATATGAAAGGTACACTTCATTTTATCTTCACTAAAGGTATTCTTATTCTTATCTAATTCTTTTGTCTTGTTCTGAATACATCCTTGACATATTTTTGCTTAAAGAAAGGAAGAAGCCTTTACACTTCAAGTGAACAACTTTTACAGGAAACACGGATAAAGCATGCGCGGAATCTCATGCAAGGTTACATGGTTGAAAAATGCTGACAAAAACTTTCTTGCTATTTATTGTAATAAAACAGAAAAAAAAATTCGTGTATCATTTTTGCAAAAATTTTCAGTCTAGTTTGAAATAAAAACAATTCAATATTATTTTGTTTGTGTCCATGAAGGAAAATGCAATTTGCTTCCTGAATGCTTCTAATTTTATTACCGTGCTAAGATTCTGACATGTTTAAGAAAAATTCAGTTGGTAGTTGGTATTGTAGATGCTATATAATATATCTTGCAGCACGTGTATATAATAATTTAATTTGTCTATAAATAAATCCAAAAATAAATAGGCAAAGAGTAGCTATTCTCGGACTTGTTCAGCTGAAGTGTTTATATTTCAAAATATTTGATTTGATTGAATACTATGTTCAAGTCCCACACAAGCTATTCTTAGAATCTTATTACTAGACTAAACAAAGTCCACGTACTCATCCATACGTAAACAACGTGTATGCGTGAGCAATGCTCCTATGCGCTCTCCACTAGACTTTCTCCGTCCATCCGTGAAAACAAGCCCTGATCATCAATGTTTTACTCTACATTACACTACATAATCTTTCCTATTCCTATATCGATAATGATAATACGAGGGGATTCAACCGGAAGATACAAATTTCCACATGCATCTTCATCCCTCCGCCAGTGCTCATTGTAGGATGCTCTTTTTCTTCAATATTCAAAACGGGCTTATACGTATGTGGTGTCGCTTCATTTACTACGAATAATTGCTTTAAATGGAAAGTTGCCAGTTTTGGTTTGAATGAGAAAAAATGAATAAGTTTAAGAATTTTTCAGAAGTAAATGTTTCTTAAAATTGTAAACATTTTTAACTTCATGTGCATATGAGCATTCAAGATGTGTCCGGTTAAATGTTTAGACTTGGCAAGCTTTCCCCAAACCATTTGCTCTGGTAGTCTTGCATATCGTAGCAATTTGTTGATGTAAATCCTTGCGTTCTCTTGGGTATGTGATTTTCAAAAGATTTTCTTTCTTTCTCGACTCAGTCTCTCTTGTTCACTTGCTTTACGCCCACAACTGTCATATTTGCCAAATAATAAATAAATACTAACACTGGGTATGCCATTTACGTGTAGCAAGATTATTGAAGAAGTGCACATAATATCATAGACACAACTGTGCGATAGCATTTTGTGGTTTTTCTTGATTCCTATGCCCTGTGGTCATTTTGGCACAGACGAGTGTAGAGCAAAAAGATGTAGTTACTCCGGCAGCTGCTTTCAACGTCTGTCTTCTGTCTTGCTCATTTTCTTTTGCTCTTTTCCCAGTGTTGTCTATTTCGGCTTTAATAATAATAGGGAAAAGAGACGACGAAAGCAATCACAATGTAACATCACGGCAATGTAGAGAATGGAGAAAGCATCCCAAAGTCCGAAATGATGAGCTTTTTCATTCAGTTCAGTGAGAGCTTTATATTGGTTTGTGTTGTACTGTAATCGCGATGCATTTCATCTTGTGGCCCTTTTGTAGTCACTTTCCCGGAAGACGTTCCTATTTTCTACTACATTTAGGATTAAACCCTGCCTTTTTCTTATATCCCTATTGTAGCGGGGAAAGTACACGTATACGTGTATTGCCATTATTACTAACAGCCAAAATCATTTCAAAATAAAAAATGCTTGATTATGTTTCGTGAAGATACCTTCTGAGTAGGATTATATCTTTATTGAATTCAAAGATGAACATCTATTTTTCCTATTTTGTGTAGCGTGGTTGATATATAAGTTGTGTTCTGATACACGTTTAGTCTTTTTGTGAGCATTCTCTGACTAAGGCTACCGGACAATTTCCGCTTTTCTCAGGGCGAAGAAATGGGTCTAAATTGAAATTCAGTCATTCATTCACCAAATTACAGACTCTTCTAAAAATGGAAACCAGAACACCCAAGGTGGAACCGGTTCCCTTTCTTTCAACTGATTTCTCTCCAAGTTGCTGGAAAATTTGCCATTTTCTCTGCACTATGAATATTGAAGCATTTAATCTAGACATCTTCTAGATGAAGACATTTCCAGTTCATAGGTATTTGCGGGAAATTAACATTAGAAGGAATCAAGGATGTTTCGCCTTACATTATTCAAAATCTAGACAGTCGTACATTTCCTGTTCATTTTCCTCCATGAAATGCACCCAAAGAATTTTCGTATTCGAAGTAGTTAGCAAAACGGACCATTTCATTTTTGATTTCATGGCATATGCCAAAATATTTAAAAATTGGCATGAACTGAGAAATAAGAAGGGAGAGTCAGCTAGTAAACATAACCGATTTCCGGATAAACGTGATTGAAATTTGAAAATAAGTCTACTACCATTTGAACTTTTTATAGATTAAAAACGGTCTCATTTGTGATTGTAGGTTTTTTGTTCAAAGGGTTTACTTCATATTCATTGAATACTTTTTACAAAAGCAATCCGACCAAACTACTTGTACCATTCCACAAACTATTAGCACAAAACATTTTTCAATTGACAATAATTTTCTTTTCATACCTACTTTTATGCATTCAAATAATACAAGTATTTATATGTTCTACAGCAAGTTGGTCCACAATTTGTAAAAGCGATCGAGCCATCATTGAAGGAAATTTGGTCGACTGATTTAAAGGAGTCGTGGAACCAGCTATTTGCGTATATTTCTTTTCAGATGAAGACCGCTTTAACGGCTGCAGAGAAAGCGAAACGAGGTTCAAAGTAATGCTGTTGGCCTATGGTACAATGTACAATATGCAGGCTATTTAAGGAGGAACCAGTTTGTTACAAGCCGAATAACTTTTCAATGTCACAGTTTGTTTGATTTAGTATACATATATAACTATTTGTTAGTGTCTAATTTACCGTAATGCATTTAAAGAAACAAAATTGCAAAAAAATCAATGTTGTATTAGTTAAGAATGATAAGCTATTGGTAAAATATATTGAACACGACCGTCATGTGCGCGAATTCAATGGTCATTTTGATGGATTATGGATGTAGCATTCTTTTATAATTATTTAAAAAACTCAAACACTAACAGTTGTTTGACGTGTAGAAAGTAAAAATATGCGAAATTATATAAAGTAGATAAGAAACAACTAATAATATATTACGCGTAAGTGATGATATATGATGGATGCATCGTAATACATGTAAAACGCAGCTTTCAGCTATACTATTTAAAATTTAGAATATTTGTGCCAAATAAAATGTACTTAACCAGTTTGTTTTCTATTTGTTTGTTATTATAATGTAATGCAAATTACAAATGATAATAAATTAGCAGGAGAACATGAGGGTGGAATTGATGAATTAAGCCTATAACCTTTTTTGTCTCACGTTTCCCCAAGTTAAGTCCTTTTGTTAATCCTATTATTTCCCTAAAAGAAAAGTTTGCATTATGGTAATAATCTTAGACGTGTACTAAATTGACCTTTATTTCAATCAATTAATAGTAGTATCAACCCTGTCAACTATTGAAGAAAGATTTGTGATAAAAAACTGCTTTGCTACTAACACTAGACACACAATAAAATTGCTGTATACAAACTATGTACCACTGGTAAGGAGTTTTCTAGAGGCCTGGAGAAAATGAAATGTAATTAATTTGCTTTCATTGTAAGATCATGTTCCTAATAAAACTTTAGTAGAGTGGAATATATGTAGCGTGTACTTATTTCCAACATGTTATTGCAATGCCCATGTCTCAAGGAAGCCGTCTCACAATGCCCCATAAAATCACTTTGACTTTGTTCTGACGGAAAGCGTTCCTGGAACAGGAAGCAGGCTATATGCCTAACTTTCATTAAAATTAAAGCCTGAAAAATTCAAAGAAAGTATTGGCAATTGCTGAAAAGCAGCTGATAAACAGCTGTTCAGATCTATAATTTCTTGTATAAATATTGAATGTACAGCTATACATATATAGTAATGCATCGGTTTTACTTTAGTCACCCATCAGAATCAGGCACGACAGGACATTTCCTTTAGAAATTTCCTGTGTTTTTGCTTTCCGTGACAGTTCCCAACTTTCTTTGATTTGATACACGCCACCACTACCACCCACGCAATGGACAATAGCACTCCAGTGGAACAAGAACAAAGCACACTGTCCAAGAGATCCGAAAGGGTTTCGGTGAACTTGGACTATGTGAACAAGTATTCTAGCTGGCCTGCTATTCAAAATTCTTACCATGAAACGGAAAATCCTCAGGTGAGATACATGAAACTCCCAATATTGTACATTTCATAAACATAATTCATATTTATGAATATAAAATTAAAACCTGAAAACTTTATTGTGATTGAGTATCACTGAAAATGGAAAGCATTGCATTTCTTCATATATTATGTTTTCTGCAAAAGGGTATCATAAATTTTGGAACGGCCGTCTCTGGCCTGATGGATGACATTTGGTCGGACAGATTGAAATCAATACCCGTATACGAGCATTCCTACAAACATTGCAGATATTACCAATTCTGGGGTCACGACCAGTTTCGGAAGAGTTTGGCAGAATTTATGACTCGCTTTTTCAAACCTCGGGAAACAATATCATTTGAAAATGTATGCTCAAATATTTACACAATAAAAGAAAGTCTTGCATCACGCCACCCCAAGACATAACAAAATGTTTCAAATAAAATGCAATGACACGCACGCAATTTTGTCCGTAGCTCTTCGTTCTCAACGGTGCTCTGGTGGTGCTAGACGTGCTAGGATTTCTGTTAGCAGATGAAAACGATGTGATCTTGTGTCCGGTTCCAGCTTACGGCTCATATTTCCAAGCAGCACACCAGCGATGTAATGTGGAAATTGTGTCCATTCCATTTGACCATGAAGTTAGGGTAAATAAAGTAAAACATTTGAGAGGAAACTTCCCGGAAAAGGTATATGAGAAAATTCCATTCAGCTATGAATTTTGATGATTTTGTAGGGAACGGAAGCAACATTTACGTTTAATCTAGAAACAATTGAAAAAATCATAGCCGAACAACGAGCACTCAATAAAAACATCCGTGCTGTTATACTGAACAATCCGAATAACCCTCTTGGATTGGTTTTGAAGAGAGAAATTGTGGAACAAATCATGCTTCTTTGCCAAAGGTGTTACAGAAAATGTACATGATTTTGCACTTATTAATATTTTGGGTGAATGCAGAATAATAGTAGAATGAAAACTTATTGCTGTTTCAATTAGGGAAAGAATACACTTAATCGCAGACGAAATGTATTGCATGTCAGTATTCGATAAATCCGCCCAGTTTCAGTCAACGCTGAAGATTCAAAATGATAAACGCTTGCTGGACCCCGAATTGTTGCATGTGGTTTGGGGATTCAGTAAGGTATGATATAAGAATAAGAATTATACTTTTACCAAGCTTTTTATAAGCATGATGCTGGGTGTTGGCTTTAGTTTCGTTTAATAATTTAATATCCTCAGGATCTTTGCTTGACAGCATATCGCACTGGAGTCGTTCACACAGAAAATCAAGAGCTTCAGCTTAAACTTATGTCAAGATTGCAGTTCCACGCAGTTCCTTTACCAGTAATGGACATGCTTACCAATGTTATAAATGACATAGGTACTACTTGTCATTTTTAAGATACATTTTAATAATATGTGTTTCATGCACTTAGTTTGACCTTCATGAAAGTCAAAAGTGATACAGGAATAAGGCATAATATAATCAATTTCAATTCGGCTTTTCCAGAATGGTTCGAAAACTACTTTGTTCCAAATAATTTGGAACGACTAAAGACCAATTACGAGACTGCATCAAACATGGTAAAATCCTGGGGCATCCCAATAACAAAGACGCAGGCAGGTTTCTTCTTTCTAGCTGATTTTAGTTCAATACTGAATCCATGTAACGAGGACACTTGCAAAGGTATGTAAATTGTCGTATTTAAAAAAATGAATGGGTATGTCGAGTAAAAATTATTGTAATTCTTATGAAAGCTTAAAAATAACATCCCGTCGGGTTCCAAATTTATTTCAGCATTCATTCGAAAGCTGTATGAAAACCGAGTGTACTTGACACCTGGGTGGGAGATGAGAGCCGAACCAGGGTGGTTCCGCTTTTGTTTCAGTCCTTACACAGCAACGGGTCTTGATGAAGGTACTAACTTTGTATTAAGTACATGCACATTTCTGTGACAGAAATTCTGTCGAGATAAAAGACACGGTTACTGTAAAGCACTTTTTCTACAGGTTTACACCGGCTTAAAAACACAATAGCCAAATGGAAGCAGGATAATCCTTAGGAATGGAGCACAGACCTTAAAAGTACTACTGTCCTTATAAAAAGCGTCAGCGTCACTGCTCACACATTTATTTTACCCATTCCTTTCACAATATGCAACGATAAGAGGAATATATAATTTTTGCGTTTTAGAGAAAATGTATAATATTTTTACTTAACGTAGGTACTTTACTGGAGCTTCATTGCATAAAATAATTTAATAATTATAACTATGCTGAGTAAACGAAATAATAAACCTGTGTTACATTATCATATATAAAGATTCCACTATGTACAAAGCCATACATAGTCCTTCATTTTCATTTCATACTTATTAAGTAAGATCTAAATCGATAGCACATACCAAATAAATTTTGATTTTTGTTAATTTAAGTAATACAAACAGAAATAGTCGTCATTTAGGATCCTACAATGATGTTATTGATGGGGATATGGATTAACTTGACGAAGAACCCGATGAACCCCATGATGCAGAAACCAATGGCAGTGGCCATTGCGATTTTCTGGAACTCCTTTCTGTCGGGCTTGGTGCACCTCTTAACGAGACGGATGGAGTCCTTGCCAAACTGCCTGGCGGGTTCAACGAAAGCCATAACTTGATCCATTGTTGTAAAATTTGAGGTTTGACGGAAGATTCACCTGCAAAAGCCAAAGCAAAATCTTCATTAGAAAACTGCAAAAACTTCGTACCCTTAAAATTTCAACTGTATTAAAACAAGCAGTTACTTTTGTGTACTTACCAAAATATTTAATTGTAGTCTCCTGAACGTGTGTTCAATCGGCAAGTTTCGCACGAATGGTGACCTATTTATGAATAAAAAATCTGCTTTAAAATTCAGCCACAATATTCTAAAAAATCTACCAAATTTCACCCACTAATTTTCACCTAAATACATTGTTATAATAGTCCAAATATCAAATTTATTCCACTTACCCAACAAGTTTGTTAACTGCGCACTCTTCGGAAAAAGTTTACCAGACAGTTCCACTTCTGTTGACGTACAGCAAGCAAGTGTAGTGTGATGGGATGAGAAAATAGAAGGGAAAATTGTTAAGTCGGATGATACCGTTGAGAAACTTGGTATAGTCAACCTTGCAACGTAGAATTTCCTACTGCCACATGTATACTCCTCTATCTACTCGTATTTATATTTCAAAAAGGAATGGTATGCATGAGAACTTTACAAGTTATATGATAGCGATAGCAATGATGACGATATTTAGTAAAGCTACAACAAGGCATAAAATAGATGCTTATAACAGGTTGATATATAGCCGCATCTATTCATTCTGTTAAAGAACTGCTTATAGTAGACCTTGCAAGCCAAGTTTGTATAAGGTTATGTTTCAGCTGTGGCTGATGTGGAAGGGTTGAAGCTACACGTCACCCTATTTCGCCGATAGAAAACCCAAGAGCAGTAGTATCATCGTCATCATCATCATCAATACAGCAGCAACAAGCAAGGTAGTCAAATGTGTGGTAGTAGAACTACCTAAATTTATGACAGTGGAAAAATGTCGTTAATATGCTCGGCTTTTTAAGTTTGAGGGTGCTTTTCTTTCATTTGTCATTTCGGCTTGTTAACAGTAAGCCTCATGCAGAACGGTAATGGCATCTTCATTTCAAGCAAGCTGTCGTCAACAGCTTCTTATCTGTGCTTTTTTAAGCTTTGGGGCATAAAGATCTTTAGAATGAAAATTATTGGGATAGGATCATATGCATATTTTGCATAGGTTTTCAGGTACCTTAAATTGTTAATGCATTTTAAAACATGAAATGGAAATTCATCCATTCAATATAAATACTATTAATACACAGGATGTAGGATCTTTTTATACTTTCCTTGAACATGAAACTGGAAAATTATGAATTTGTTTCAATTTGAATGATACAGCTTTAATTGCAAGTTGCAATTAGTGTTAAATGCCAAAATTGCATACACCTAAAATGATACAGGATATTTAAAAAACCAAAGGCTTTTATTCGCAAAACTCATTATTCGAATGAAGTATCTTGAACGGAAGCACAATTTTTGTACACTTTACATGAGTCTTCCAGATTACAAGACTTAATATAATTTTGCCTGCGTTATAACTTTTGATCCTTTGTAATTGTTTAATACTGCTGATATACTGCTAAAACAGGTAGCTTCTTTAGAAGCTAACAACAGCAAAAGATTATTCAATTTGGAAAAATGTAGCATATATAATAGGTATGCATTTATATGTAGCAATTAAATTTTGTAGACGAGGAGAATGAAGAAAACAGATAAAGAAGCATAATTATGATTGTTTTACACTATTGACTACAGGGAAATATCCGCCATGCAAGTTTACATACCTATTAAGATACATGAGGTACTGAGTGAACATTTTATACTGGTCCTTAACCCTTAGTAAAAGGACATTTAAATCGAAGCAATTAATACCAAGAAACTACTGAAGATATGAAACAGTACATATCAAAATGCAATGATAATATAAACTCCAATCAATTAACTATCTTAGTAAGATAATTTTACTGACTTAAAAATTAAGTTTTTAGAATTTCTTGATACTATCGCTTCTTGAGCCCTAATATAAAAGTTTTCTGTGACGGAAAAAGGAATATTGATTGTTCCACACAACAGAAAATTGTTTATTTGTCCACATAAGAATATAAAAAGCTGTGTCATAAATTAAGTTAATAAATGCATTTTAATACAACACTTCTAATTGATTTTATTAAAAATATGTAGTCTTACAGCGAAAATATTAATTACACAAAAAACCAGAGGTATGCGAAGTTCAACTTTTTCTATTAACAATATTTTAACGATGGCTAGCCGCAATGCTAATTGCTAATAAGAAACAAAATTAATTATTCCATTACATAGTATTACCGTATATTAAAATGATGTTTTGGTATGTCACTTAAAGCACAATGAATGTGATATACCGTTTAGTTTAATTTATAGGATATTTGTTCCATTTAGCATTTTAAATATAAAGAATCAACTAAATCGATTAACGCTTTAAAATGTTACGCGATAAAATAACTTATCAATATATTCTCCTCCCTACTTTGTGTAGTACACTCTGTAGAATAAGGTTTTGGACCTCCAGAAAGAGTAACTATTATCAAATTTCAACAGGTAGACACCTTTTCCAGGAAACACGTGACTTCCAACATAAACTTCTAAATGGGCATCCCTCCTGTACACGGGAATTATCACATCTGTGTTCGGTTTCGCACCTTTGGGAAGAAGTTCTCTTCCTTTCTCCACATCTTCTTTGAGAGCTTGAAGTTCTTCGTCCTCGTCATCATCTTCTGACGAGTTTTCTTCCACGTGAATTGATACTGGTTCTTCAGCATTAGTCCATTCAAAAAATAATCCGAATCCAATATCGTAAGAATCTGTAGCAAACTCCCAAAAGAGACAGGTACCATCTTTGTGGGTGGGTACACGAACCTTCATAATAAAAAATGACAATTAGACTCTAATTATTAGAGCACCCCACACCAAAAACTTAGGTGACACAACAAATGATTTAACTAAGATATCTTACAGTCACGGATTCTCCTTGGCCAATTCTAATGATTGCTTCACCACCCTCTGATTTCACGGCATCTTTAAACTCCTGAATGTCCTTTCTAGTCCACATGGAAGCTGGAGCTATAGTAGTTGATTCGTTGCCATCTTCGCTTCCTTCTTCGTCTCGACCATCACCGTTAACTGGAGAATGATTGTCATCGTTGATAATGCTATTTACAATACTCGCGTCGTGTTGCTCAGACTGAGTCTCGTTGGCATTAGAACACATTTTGTCGTTCTCAAGATGATCTGCGGGCTTACTGGGACTGCCATGTGGAGTTTCATTAATATTTATTTCGTTAAATTGTGGAATAGGATCGACTGGGATATTGGGTGCCTGGGGTTGATCTAAAAATAATTGTTGCTGATAGATTTGGCGTATATATTGTTCGTAATGCTGTTCTTGAAGTTGGCGAATGAGAATTCCTTGCTGAAATTGCAAATTCGTGGAATTACTATTTAATATTGATATCTATCTCTTAATCTTCCTCACAATCTGGTATTGAATAATGGAATGATTAAAACGCGCAACAAACCTGCTCTGGATTTCCTGGATATTGTTGTTCTGCATATGACTTAAACTGTCCAAACGTTTGACGGTTTAATGCGTCCTGAATTCGTCGTCTCTGCTCCTCTATCTTTAGTTTCTCCTCTTCAGCTCGCCTATGAATCTCACGGGCTATCCGAGCTTCCTCATCTTCTTCCTGCTGTTGTTCATCAGTTTCTCGCTGCACTCGAGCTTTTTCTTCCAAATCTCGTTTATGTGCTTCCACAAAGGGTTTGAAGAGTGGACACTGCTTATTAAGCGTAGTAACATAATCGAACATACAGTCAGCTTTACTTTTGTCGCCGAGAGCTTGCCACGCCATTCTATGGGTAAAAGTAATTTAATGAGTGTTACATAACATACAGGTATTTCATCATACAAAATTGTTGTTAATGTGAAGCCAACATTCACCTTCTATCTTTTCCTATCATATCGAGCATTCCTACTGGAGGAGCCTTGCTTTCTTCAAATTTTCCGGAAGCTATTTGACAAGTCAAAGCGGATAATTTCAATCGTTCCTCATAAGTAAAATGAACTGCCTTTCCTTGTTTCTCTGCAAACATTAAAGTAACACATCTTTCATTCAATCCACCAATAAATAGGTAGTATAATTTTTCAGGTAAAGTTATTAGTTAGTTATGCAATATCTTACCCCGATAGAATGTCAGTGCTAAGTTGTATAAGTCCTTCAAGGAAAAGCCCCATTCCGTTAGATATGGCGAATTATCCGGTGATCCAGGACCAGCGTCCTTCGAGATTGATGATCTATGAGACATCTTCGTAGATTTCAATCAGCACTAAACAGAAAAAAGATTACACAATCTTCAATTAATAAGAACTTCAGCTTTCGCAAGGAATTACTCCCAAATCCCCAGGAACCCGGAAAAGCCCATCTATAGAACCTACCTTCTTTTAGTTGTGCCTCAGCCACCACAACCACAATTTTACAATTCCGTTGATTTCAACTGACCAAAACTGACGCTTGTTGCGCTTGGCAGATCTTCGACTTTGATAAGTAAACTGTCACCACAGCATACACTACACCATATAAATTTGCAAATTTACACAAGTTTCATACGTTTCCGCTTAGCAAAACTGTCACCTTACAAACCAAACAAAATTTGCTCACTGGCCACCACACACCACAAATTACGGTTCTAGATAATTTGTCACTCAAGTCACCACATATCACTTTCTCTTTAGCCAGATGTCATTCTCTAGCAGCGACTATTGGTGTGATTGTGTCACATTCTAATTAATTCTGCTGTTGAAACGTCACCCACTCAGCCGGAGTCCAGTGTGTCGACTTGCACCAAACTTCCAGAAAATCATAAAAAACAGTCCTGCTCAAATTGTACCGTCCAAGCGGTGCGGGTGAAGGAGGGAACCCTAAAACCAAAGAGGGGGGTCTTTGGTTTTTTCAGGGTTCCGTGCTTCACCCTGGCACTATAGTGCCAGGGTGAAGGAGGGAACCCTTTTTTTAACTTTTGGTTTCTAGGCCAACTAGCATTGTGAATGAGCTCTAAACTTGAGTTTAAGTTAAATTTTGAGGGTTTTTACTTGTCACTTAAATTTTATTTCGAGTATTTGCGAGCGAAGCGAGCAGGTAAGGTTACTTTTAGGTTAGGTTATGTTAATGAAGTGTGCACAGGGTTAACATCGGCGAGTGACGTAAGCAATAAGCGCCCGAAGGGCGCTTATTGCTTACGTCAAACGAGCCGTTTGTGTACAGTGCAGTGCCTAAGCTCATTTTCTTAAGCCCTTTGCTGAAACTCGTAATGCGCTCTTTGGAAAAAATGGTGGCCCTTAAAAGGGCCGGGGGGTCAATTTCATGCCGAGTCGTATCCAGTAAATCCAAATGGTGGTCTCTCTCTCAAAAACTAATCTCGGTGGTGATCAGGGAGCGATTCACCTTGCAGGAATGGGCCAGGGTATACCGATGCAATGCCAGAGAGGAACTCTCGGAATGGCCTTCCAGCATGTCTCCTCTCTTCATCGTCGAACATAAGGAGGTTCAGCTTCCGGTATATGTACTCCTCCACGTACAGCTTCAAGTGTTCACCCTGGTAAGACATGACGTGATCCTTTAGGTCTTGCCACATCCGCTCGATTGTGTTGGTGTGAAGCTCTCGGTTGTTTGGGTCCACGAATGCCCGAGAGTGGTTTATCGTCAGATGACGAAAACCTAAATCCCGATGCAGGGCACAGTACACCTTCGCGGCATCATGGTAGATTACCGTCCCTGGGGCGATCCGTTCTTTGATGATTTTGTATAGGGTCTGCCTTTTCCTGTCGGGTACCACCATGGCAAACCTTTCCCCAGTCTCCCGGCAAATCCCTCCAAAGACCCAGACATCCTCCGATTTCAGCTTGCGTGCCCAGTACTTAGATGGGTATTTTTGCCGGCACAGGTGCGTCTCGTCGATCTCAACGTGCAGGCCTCTTCCACCGATCAACTTTCCAGCATTGGCGTTCTTCACGGCGCAGACCTCCCTGCAGAAACGGTAGTAATCGATGGCAGTCTTCTTGGATACGTCCACCTCGACAGCAGCCTGTGTCACGGGCCTCCGGCAAAACCACTGGACGAGAAGCTCCAACGACTGAAGCATCGAGATCTTCGCCTTGGAGAACCAGGTGTTGGTGGTAAGGGCGATCCTCTTCGAACACCTTCTGCACTGCCAAACCCTCTTCAGTGGGCCCCTCTGGTAGTTCCGCTGCACCAGGCTCATCTGCACTTCCGTTCCGTCCTTGTCTCGGCAGCCGTTTGGGCAGGGGCTCCTTCTTCGGTCCACAGGAATTAATCCTGTTAAAACGGCAAAGCTGATCGCCTCGTCTTCTGTCCTCACGGCTCGGTAAAAAGGCCCGATCCCGAATCCTCGGCTCTCCAGTAGCTGGTCCACGTCCTCCTTCCTCAAATAGATGGAACTATTCTCCATGGCGCTGGTGGTAGTAATCCGATCAGAAGTATAAACTTGAAATCCGGAGCGATACTGGCTATTGCATCGCTAATCATTGGGGGTCATTCAAAACCTTATGCTAACTTCCAGTGACTCTTAACATTACACGCAAATATTAGTGAACCCTGAAGGTACTCATATGTCCCAAATATGTCAAAATTTAAAGCATTTTCTACTCCACAAAACAGTGCATTAAAAATGTAATTTTATTGGCCATTTTCGAAATATTTAAAAAAAACTAAGATTAAATCAAGTTTATGATTGTTTTCTGTGATTGAAACGGCAATTTTCAAATTGCGCGCGCGCGCGGTTTGACCATTTCAAATATATGGCTTAGCAGCAAACAAAATAATTGCAGCGAGTACTTGCACCTACTCATTGGTTTCCATTGTGATTAATACCAGAGGGGGGAGTCTTTGCTTTTTTCAGGGTTCCCTCCTTCACCCTGGCACTATAGTGCCAGGGTGAAGGAGGGAACCCTGAAAATCGAAAATACCAAAGACCCCCCTCTTTGGATTTTCAGGGTTCCCTCCTTCACCCTGACCCGTCCAAGCTCCACTCCAAGCACATTACGCTAATAATAAATTTGCTACAGGTCATCATCCCACACATTCCTAAACACAGCCCAACATCCATTTCAAGCAGCAGCGTAGTAGAAAGCCAACTGTATCAACAACTCCACATCAAAAAACATCCACTCTTCTCATCTGTTTCGGTGTGCTGTGTCCGCCGAAGGTTTGCTTCAGTGCATCTAATGTCCTTGCCAAGAAGCCACTAAGAAAGAATGCGAAACAAGTCTTGTGCATGAAGTTATGAAGCTCAAAGCTCCAAGTTGGAGCTCCAACTCAACTATGACCATGACAAGAAAAATGAATTTTAAACGCATTATTTTTTAAATTGTATTCAGCAAGGATTCAATTTCATTGGGTATGGCATTTTCCTGCAAAAACCGTTTGAACACCGTTTCATGGATGATGTTTTTGGGACAAGATGATATTTTAAACTTTTTATGAACAATTTGCAACATGATAGTCTTTGGCATTGTTTTCATGAAACATGACATGATTCAAAACTTCAACCAGAAATCTGGTTAAAAATAGCTACCAGAGAAAAATCATGCTTAACCATCATCTCGTATCACGTCATGAAACTTTGGTAAATCGGATGATTTAACGATGTTTACTAATCCATGAAAATCCATTCCAACATTTCATACCGTTTGGCAAATTTTCAAAGAAGTTCAGGCTAATGGGAAAAGTTGCATACTTATGAAAATTTGTAAGACATGTAGAGGACCATGATCATCATTATCGACTCAGATTTCCTGGAAATTCCAGACAATTTATGGCAGGAAATTTGCTATTGCGTGTTTCATTTCATTTGCTATATCATCATTATCATCATAGATTTACCCGAGAAAGTACACCTTTCTCCTGATCTTAAAAGCGTATGCATTCTCCTTAAAGGATCTACATTAACTATTGACTATAGATTGATGCGATAGGGTAGTAGCTTTGTACTGCCAACAGCA
>CM056171.1:27745940-27800205 GCA_029691765.1 Entomobrya proxima | reverse complement strand
AAAACAAGAGCAAGGACGGAGACACACGGAGAACACGGAACATGCTTATTTTGCTTTATTGAATAGAGACAGGGAAAGAGAGGTACCGTATCATCAGTATCATAAACATCATCCATCATCATCATCATCATCCTCAGCAAATTTATCATCTGTCTAATGTGCACTCGTCTCTCTTTTCTGTTTACCTTGAAAGCAATACTTTTTTAGCCTGTAAAAAATGGACAAGTATTGGCGTATCGTCATCAATATGACCATTTTGTCAAATTTAAATGAACCGAGGTTTTAGCAACACGCCTACAGCTTCGTGTGTGAAATTTGGCAAGAAGGGGAGAACGTGTGCATGCCTTAATGGCTTTTTAACAGACTGCAAATCGGAGTGTGCAAATTTGCCTTAAAATTTGGGTTCGCAGTAAATTGTACAAATACGTAGCTAATCCATTTAAGAAGTTGGAAATTGGGTGCTTCATGGAAAGACAACAAGCAATATAACGATGAAGAGTAACCTGCAATGACCACGAAACCATCAATCATCCAAGCTGCTCTTCTGCTACGGTTAAAGTGACGGCTAGAAATTAGGATCTGAAATCTGAATTGAATTGCTTGTGGTACTGATTCGTGCATTCCATAAAACCGCGATAACGGGTAAGTGAGCAACATGAACTGTGTAGTTAATGCCGTTTCTGGGGGTGGATTGTAATGTATTTTGTTCTATTGATTTATAGGAGCTAGTAGAGCTGTTCCAAGGTGCTACATTTCGGTCACTGTTTGTGACGAAGGCCGGGAGCAGGCAGAAGCGTAATGGATTGGGTAATCGAATGAAGAAACGCATCAAGGCACGCAACAACAGGGGACCCCTGTCCCATTAAAATCTTGTCATGAAATCCTACATAATTAAGGGGTTTTTCGGTGCTATTCTGGTGTGGTTTCTATTTCTTGGAGTGCTATCAGTGTTTCCCATTCAAAATACTAATCATTTGGGAGAAGAGGGATTCCAATCCAACCAGGAAAATTCAGCAGAGCTTCTCAAAAGGATAGATGTTGCGCTGCAGCAAATACAGGATTTGAAGAAGAACAATGCTGAGATGAAACGGATTCTTGGGGAAGCCTACCCCAATTCTGGCTTGCCCAAGGGAAACGCTGAGGGGGAGGATGGTGAGCTCAAGGAAAATGTGCCACAGTCGGGTGACCCCACATACTCGTACGAGAAAATGCGTCGCCAGTTGGAGTTGGATATGAAGGAAATGTGGTACTCAATACGAGGTCATGCTAGTAGCATTGGTCGAGCAGATTTTGAGCAAATTCAAGATATTTATAGGTAGGTTATATTGATTCAAAGAAATTGTCAACAGAATAGCCAGGATTGTTAAAGCACTTTAGTAATTTCATTTGTTTCATTTCTTTTGTGCTGTAGGCTATTAAGAAGCTACTTATTAAAACTTCGTCAAGAAGATGGATACGAAACGTATCGTGAGCGAGAGACGAAAGAGCTTTCAAAGATAATGCAGAGCAGAATACACAGCTTGCAAAACCCTCCAGATTGTGAAACAGCAAAGAAAGTTGTTTGCTCCATTAACAAAGGTAATTATCAAATATTCTAGTATAAACTTAAATTTTGGAAATTGTGAATTGTTTGTTTAATAAATTTAATTTGTTTGTTCAGGGTGTGGTTTTGGCTGCCAAATTCACCATGTCGTATACTGTATGGTAGTGGCGTATGCAACTAGTCGAACGCTAATTTTAGAATCGAAAGGTTGGAGATATAACCGACAAGGCTGGGAGAAAGTCTTCCTGCCAGTTAGTGAGACATGTACAACTGCATCTGGAGGTTCCAGAGCGGATTGGGGCTGTAAGTAGAAGGAGCTTAAATATAGAAAGTTTGTTTTAAAATGGAATGGAATTCAAAATAATAACCCGTTGTTTTAAATTTTAGCTGGAAACCACGATGCCCAAGTTTTGACTCTACCTATAATTGATTTCATGAAGCCAAGGCCTCCGTTCTTGCCAATAGCTATTCCATCCGATGTCGCAACTCGATTAGAAAAGGTTCATGGCGAGCCACATATTTGGTGGGTGGGTCAATTCGTTACGTATTTGCTCAGAATGCAACCTCAAACCCAAAGTCTTATAGAAGAAGGAAAATCTAAAATGGACATTAGCTCGCCTACCGTTGGGTACGCTGAATGTTTAGCATTAGGACTGGAATTTACTTGGTGCAGAATTTTTTGAATAATTTATGTAAAATAAAATCTAATTGTATACAGAGTTCATGTGAGACGTACAGACAAAGTGGGAACCGAAGCGTCTTTTCATCCCTTGAAAGAATATATGGTCCATGTGGAAGAATATTTTGCAATCCGCGAAAAATATGAAGGGCCAGTGAAACGAAGAGTTTTTATTGCATCTGACGATCCAAATGTCATTTCTGAAGCCAGCAAAACGTAAGAAAAGTATTTTTAATATGTTGTTTTCGCTACAACGTTTCTAACAATGAAACACTTTTATAGATATTCCGGATCAGAATGGCAAATTATGGGCGATAGGACTGTTGCTCAGTCGGCTTCCGTTTCCCAACGATACAATGGGCTGATTGGTATTATTAAAGACGTGTTTTTGCTAGCGGAATGTGATTATGTGGTCTGTACATTCTCGTCCCAGGTAAACATAACTAAAACTGTGAACATGTTTGTGTAACAACTTGACATTTTAATTTAACTTCACGGAATATAAATTGAATTCTAGGTTTGTCGACTGGCTTACGAAATAATGCAAACAAAACATGCAGACGCGTCGGGAAGATTTGTATCACTGGATGATATTTACTATTACGGAGGTGGGTCTGGAACCGTTCAGAAAGCTCAATTTGTTCATAAGCCTAGAAGTAGCGGGGAATTGGAGCTCGAGGTTGGAGATAAGATTGGAGTCGCGGGTAATCATTGGAATGGAATGTCAAAGGGTACCAATCAGCGTACCAATCGGGTAAGTCTACACAATTTTAAATTGTACCATTGCATACGCTAATGTTTTAAAACTAAAAAATAAATTTAAAACTGTTTGTTAAACAGGTCGGTTTATATCCGTCGTACAAAGCTCGTAACGTTTTTGCCAAAGTCAACTTTCCACGAGAGAAATGGTGGGCGCAATCTGGGGAAGTCTGATAATGTGTTGAAGTGATGGTGTATGAAGTTTTCGTAAAAATTCAGGACGATATGTTAGGCTTTCTATTAAGTTTTATTTATTTTAGCTTCGATGTAGTTTAGTTTTATAGGACTTGCTTTTAACTTCAGGATGTTGTTCATATTGAGTTTTAGTTTTAGAATTTATAAAGTGTGTATTTTTATTTCGACATTGTGCTATTGTTATTGTAATTAAGTGCGGGTTTAATTTATTGAATGGTAGTGTGTGTAGTAATTCTTAAATTACCTGTCCAATTGAGAATAATTTATTTGTAAGTTACGTGTTAGTATATAAACGTATTTCACCTAAAGCCTTCGCGTAAACTGTAGAGTAATTAGCATGTAAGATCTAGCTTAATTGTTTTTGAAAAACGGACTTTTTGAAGTGACCTTTTAATGAGATCTGCCAATGTGCTCATTATCTCAGTTTTTTCCAAACTGTAGGCTTGCAGAGTTTCAAATTTTATTGTAGTGACTTTTTTTAACGACTTTGACAGTCAAACGTTTAGTTTTTTAGTCTTCACAGCTGCAAAACCAGTGGGAACAAATTTTTCATAGTCACTTTTTATTTATAGTACTGCTGAAATGTATTTTTAAGCACGTTTTCTTTTAACCTTTTTTGACAAAAAACAGCATTATTTGATGTAGTCTAAGATTAACAGTTTGGCACGTAATTAAGTGTGTGCTAAAATCTTCAAATGTTACTGTTTTAATCAAGCATTCTTAGGGGTATTATTCGTAATTCATTCCGTCATTAGTGATAGCGTGTTTACTGTTAAAATATTACGTGGACTTGCCACTAGTTTGATTGTAGAGTAATGCATGTAGGCTAAACTGTGTACTTCATATTTACTGTACCTTGTACCTTTATATTGAAACGACTTTACGAACAAACTACGAACTAACTTTATATTCATTGAACTTGATGAAAACTACCTACTAACTAATAGTATCCGCCGTAAATAACCAATTTGCCAATTTAGTGATACTGATACTCTACAAAATGTTTACTACTGTGTACTGGAGAGAGAATTATATAGCTTTAAACTATTCTGGCAATGTTTTATGTAGTAATCTTTGCGTACTTTCAGACTTGTGTGTGCAATGTATCGACTTTCATTTTATTCGGTGAACAATAATTCTTAAAACGTTTCATTCCAGAACAAAATACTTTAATTCCCGTAAATAATAATATTATGTTTTAATACTTTTCTAAGTATTCTCGGCTGACGTATTGTAAGTAACCGTGTAAAGTTCCTTTTACTCTAGTTGGACATAACTTTTATTTGAAAGTTTACAGTAGACTTGATGTAACTTAATATTCGTAGTGCAATTAACAATGAACAGAGTGTACTTTTAATTACATTATGTTTTCCGTTTTTCTTTAAATGTACAATGTGTGATGTTATGTCACGTTTGTGATAAGCTTAATTATTGAGTGAGGGATATAAGTGTACATTTTATGTCGCATTCGTTATTGTATAGTTTGGATTTTTTATGCAAAATTATTTTAATGATAAGTATTATTCCCGGCTCTGTTTAATGTTTCATACAGACAATTGACAAAATTGTACTTTAATTCCATTAAACAACAAATAATTACCGTATGGGTGGCAATTATTGACTATAAAAATACTGCCGGACAATATTCCTTATCGTATTGTGCTTTACTAATGATAGACCACTATCCCCGGCCAAATCAATAGTGTTAACTGTGTAGAGGATTGACTGTGAAGCTTAGACGAAGAATACTATACCGCATGATAAGTTGATAAGATTTTAAAATTTGTCTACGCTAAGCCCATTTGTAAGATAATCTTAAGTGTTTTTATCAATCACTGGAACTGGAAGCAACATTATTATTCCTTTCTTTACTTTGCACTAATAGGATAAGTACATACGCGGCAACTTTGTTTCCTTCAATTATATGGACTGGTTCCTATTCAAATAATGGTTTGGAGTGGGGGAGTTATTTATTGTTTTCTCCGTCTCCGACAAAACGGTATGTACCAAGTAAATTAAGATAATATTCATTTTACAAAGCCGAACAAAAGAAGGTAGCATTTATTTTAGTGTATTTAGTCTTTGTGAATGAAGTTATACTTTAGATAACCCAACCATGTTGGTTTAGTAAAAAATAATGTATGCGTAGACCTATACTGAAGTTCATAGTTTTTGTAAAAGTATGATCTTTCCAAATCGTGCTTACTATACATGAATGTATTCAAGGTGAAGATATTAGATATTTTATCACTGAATTTGTCCGTCGTAGCCCGTACTAGTTGCAGTCGTCCGTCAGTGATTGATTAGTCTTGAATTGTAACAAAGCTCATGATGTTAGTAGACAGTAGACAAACATAGTTCAATATTCCAGTTTCGAAACAGTCATCGTCCCATGTTTGAATTATAATCGGGAAATACAAAAAATCCTTTATTTTATCCATTCGCCTCCTGCTATGGTATATCGATACATATATTGAATGTCAGCAGAAAATAGTATAAAGAAAAAGAAAAGATGAAACAAGTTACTATTCTCTATCTTATTATACTATTCAGGGACAACTACTTTCACAATTAAAAGACGTTCCGAAAATTGTTCAAAAAATAAATGAAATACAAACCGAGTTTTATGCCTTACTCAAAGCCTAACAAAAGTATTATTTCTTAATTTTTTCATACTTGCATACAACTCAACCGTCTCAACTTTCAACCTAGTGAAGGGTTAAAATAAGGTATTGTAATGTAGTTAAGGTTTTGGTAGGGCGTATGTGCGTGTCTGCATCAAGTACCTTTTTACAAACTTCCCTAAAAAAGTTAAGTACTTGATCCGATTAACTTTTTAAACATTTTCAGTCTTGTACTCTGCACTGTGCATTTACATACAGAACTTCATTCATGAAAGTTAAGGCATGTATCACAATGCCCCATTTTAAACAGTGTCCATCCATTGTCCTCTACCCTTGTCAAAATCAAACCCTTTCTCTTTAAACTCATTTCCCTATTAAAAGCCATAAATTGTGCAGTCCTTCATCGCCTTAATGACCCAAAACTTTATAAAGCTGCCCTAAAAATCCACATTTTCATTCTAAAAACAGACGCCATAAAAGCACCTCATACATACATTAACATACGGAGTCTGGATAAAACGACAGACGACAACCAAGTCGCCATCTCTTAGCCTCTATTCCACATTTTCACACTCCAATTTAATCTCAGAACTAAATTGTACAGAAAAGCCGAAAATATTCCCCTAAAAATATATGCACGAAAAGGTGACGACGGTACTATATGAAGGTATTCGAGTGTAGTTTAGTATATCTCGAATTATTTTTGGTGTAGAACTTTCTGTGTGAGTCTGACGACCACGGAAAAATCCATTTTTTGTGCAGCTTTCTGTACCCTGTCCATATTCCGGTGTAGGCTGTTGACTCGTAAAAGGAAGGAAGGCGGAGCGGAGCTTGAAGCCGACTCTATCCCCGCAATGCTCTGCACTGGGCTGACTAGGACGCCGCTTCCCTTTTCGCCTTCATTTTGGCTTGCTGCTCTTTTAAACAGCGACTCACTGTCTCAACTTGAAGTCAAGTGAAAAATATTACAAAAAACGTACAGCTAACCACTTTGACATTTTTACACATTTAAATGTACACAGAACACGGGAGCAGGATAACAAAAATCAGTTTGTTTTGTTAAGAAAAAAGTTGAGTGGGAAATTGTAATGCTGCTCCGCTCCAGTCTGTAATATAAACGGTTTTTAGCAAGTTTAACCGTCAGTATTGTTGTGGCTTGTGTTTAACGTGTTAACTGGAACTGTTGGTTTTAATCCAAAAAACGGTTATTTTTGGTTGATAAGTTTTTGTGTGCAATTCAGACAATTTAAGAAGGGACGGGGTTAAATATTCTGGAATTGGTAGTTAAAGAAGGTAAGATTAAGATACAAAGATGAAGATGGGTGGGAGGAAACAGGTGTATTTAGAAATAGGTGGATGGATAATTTTATTTTTGATTGTTATTTTTTAGGTTTAAGCCTTCAAGATGAATTTGACAGCGGAGGAGGTGAATAAAATGAAGGTGGTGGAGTTAAGGGCAGAGCTTCAGGTTAGAGGATTGGATCCAAAAGGAGTAAAAGCTGTGCTGGTGGATAGGCTACTAGCTGCGTTGGGACAGGGTGGAGCAACGGTGGCGTCTGTGGGAAATGGTGCGTCGGCGGCTTCACTAGATTTGTCTGTAGGGGATTTGGATGAAAGTAAGGGAGAGGAGGAGGTGGATGGAGGTCAAGCGGAAGATCTGTCGGGCAATAATGCTGCTGATGTGGAGGAAGAGGAACCAGTAGCCGGGGACCAATCACTAACTAGTCAGTTGAATAATGACGAGATGGTGGAGGAAGAGGATGAGGAAGTTGAGGAAGAAAATGGGAATGAGGGGGAGGGTGAAGGGGATGAGGATGCTGAAATGGGAGATGGAGAGGGTGAAGGAGTAGAGGAAAGTGAAGCTGAGGCTAAAAGTGAAGAGGTAGCTAAAGTGGAAGGGGAGAATGACAAAAAGGATGGCGAGGAAGATGGGAATCAGAAAATGGACACTGATCAGGAAGGTGACAGTTCCAAGAGGAAAATCGAAACGGTGAATGGAGATTCTACGGATGAGAGCAAGGCAAAGAAGCCGAAGACGGAGGAAGCCATTGTTTTTAAGAATGTACCTCTGAACGAGCCTGAGTTTGATGACAACGCTGTTCTTCTTGACTGGTGTATGTTACCGTTTAAACTTAATCTTAATTTATTAACTTGCACTTGATAGTGTCTTTATGTAATATGGATTGATTGCAAAAAAATTCTTATGTATCCGTTTCCTTTAGACAAATCTGACCTGAATCTAAAGATTTCTACTGAAAATTTTCTGGAAGCTGAACCTACAGTTTATGAAGATTTTCCTTTTGCGTACGCTGGTGTGAAGGCTACGTACGGATTTGTGGGTGGTAAAGTGTGCTTTGAGGCGAAATGGGTGAAATCTTGTGAAGTGCGCTCCGATTTCGGTGACAAAGAGACTAAGCACGTCTTCCGTGTGGGATTTTCTGATGTAAATGCAGATCTGCAGCTAGGTATGCACTTATTCAACTATAATTGTTTGATAATCTTTATGACAGAATTTTATTTAATTTTTCTGATTTTCTAATTATAGGTGAAGACACACTTTCATTTGGTTACGATGTTAGTGGAAAGTTTTACAACTCTGGGGAAATACAAGATCTGGGTGAAGGATTAGCGGAAGGGGATGTCGTTACTGCCTACCTTGTAAGATGAAATTTGATAAGATGTTACTGATCTTTAAAAATCTGTAAATTGCTTATTTGGAAGGATGTGTCTGTTTTCGTTCTTTCTAAATAGGATCTGGAATCTGACCCAGTCGAATTAAAATTCGCAAAGAATGGGACACTTGTTGGAGAACCCGTGAAGATTCCTAAAGCTGATCTTGAGGGTAAAGCCCTTTTCCCACATGTACTTACCAGGAACGTAAAGTTTGAGGTCAACTTTGGAAGTAAGGATGCGGCTCATGAAATTTTGGAAGGATATGAGTTTGTTGGGAAGGTAGAAGACGAGGAGAAGCGGGTACGTGGCCCGACCAAACCCGAGAATAAGGATGATTGCGAGGTATTTGGAATTAATGATTTAGTTTGTTTTTATTTGGATATAGTAGAATTGTTCTTTAATTCACTCTAATTTACTTTTGTTATTTACTAGCTTATCATGCTCGTTGGACTTGCGTGCAGTGGAAAGACAAAGTGGGCAAAGGACTTTATTAAGAGCAACCCAGAAAAGCATTATAACATTCTGGGAACTTCAACTGCTGTGGAAAGGGCGTTGAAAGATCAATCTCTTCTTTATTCATCTCAAAAGGCTCCCCGAGTATTTGAATCATTCTTCATGAAAGCAGGAAAATTTGTTGAGCGTCTCGTTGACATTGCACCATCAAGGAAGAGAAATTATATACTGGATCAGGTTAGATTTTACAATTGTTCTAGTACATCAAACGGGTAACACAGAATTTACAAAATATTATATATGTTATTATAATTTTCCTACAAACTTATTCTGAAACGTTTGCCTATTGAGCTATTACGGCACGGCAAACTTTCTGTATTTGTGATTTTTAAAATGTCAGAATTGAATTGAACATGAATCGTGGGATTCATGAAACTAATCATTTTGAGAGCGATAAAGTCTGAATTTACCAGGAATGCCGGTGGCAATACAATGACCATACTGCCATGATGTGGGCGAAATGAAACACCAAAGTGAATTTTTGGGCTGCTTTGCAAACCGTAAAAAAGTGAATGCAGGAGAAATGTTGGATTGTTCTTAACAAACCACAAACATGAATATGAGTAAAATGTCATCACTAAATCTTAAAGTCCTTCCTCGGGAAATGAAGTGACTGAAGTGGAAATCTTCCATAGTAAAGTGGAATTACGCATATCATCTCAAACCAAAACGAAAATCCTAAAAGACTAAACCGTCCGGTGAAATCATCATCTAGCGTTAGCCATTTGAAATTGCATTTGTATAATTATATCGTAGCAAAAAAGTGTTTATAGAAATTACCAAAATAATTACAAAAAGTGTTTAGGAAAACTTGAAAGCAACTGACCCTCTCTATAATCGGCTTGTCAAGTGTTATATTGTTGTACTGAGAATCGAGATAAATTCTACAAGATAAAAGAGTAACAGTAACACTACGTACACTCCGCATAGTAAAACAATGCAAACAAACATGTAGTCTACTTGGCCTTGGCCAAAGAAAGTCATTCGAGTATAATTATTAAGCAATCAAGAATCTTGTTTCAAGATATTATTGTGATTTAAAAAAAACAAGACAACAATTTTGTGAAGTGCTAGTGTGTATATCTGTTTCAACAAATAAGCCACAAAATTATGCTGGAGGCCAGCTAATGGAGTAATAGTATTCAGCTGTAAATGACAACCATAACGAGCCCAAATTTTGTATAGTTGCCGATGATAAAATGTAGAGAAAAGTCCATCCTACAAAGGATGCATCGACCGCTTAAAATTATACAAAAAACAATAACCAGCACGCACGCCATTCATTAAGTCGTATTTTGAATGCACTGGTGAAAGCAAAGGGTGCTATTACCTTGTATCAAACATCAGCAAAATTATGTCACCATCGTCGTCAAATGATCCTTATATCATTTTAAAGAATTAAAAGTGTGATAGATGCAGCAAAGTTGTAAGACAGTTTCGAGAAAACACTTTGTGACATTAATAAGAAAATGCCTAAATCGTCAAAGTGGTTAAGAAGAAAAGCTGTAAAGAAATGTGACTATAATTGCACAGCTTAATGTCATCATCACCTATAATTATAATACTTTATATGCCAAGACAATCCTAAATTTCTTGGAAATTGGGAATTTAGCACAGCTACAATTCCTTAAGCTCGTAGATCAGTATATTTTTAAATCTTAAAATGTATCCCAAGATGTACATCTGGGAAGAGAATATTATAGCATTGATATAATATACAAAATAATTATGCTAAAAAATGAAATCACTTTAAATAATTAATGGCTGAATTTTGTTGTTACCCTTTTTATAGAAAACATAAAATATTTTTAGAACTGCTGGGCAAGCAAACATCTGAAAAAACAAAAATTTGGTTGGTTGTATTATTTAGAGCAATGTTTTACCAAGCGTGCAGCGACGGAAGTGCGGAGGTTTTGAGAATTTCAGGCGGCGGGCTGTAGTGATCTTACCGCCTGATGAGGAGTACCAGAAGCGTATCAAATCTAAAGAACAAGATCAAAAGGGCAAAAAAGTTCCCCATTTAACGATTTTGGAAATGAAAGGTCTGAAATGAATCATTGAGATGAAAGGTTTCTCCACTTTCCTATGAGAATTTAGAAAGCAAAACATTTTTACATCTATTTTTCTTTCGTTATTAATTTTTATATCTAAAATAGTAGAAGTAAAAAAACAAACATTAACCAGGAGATCTGTGTTTAATTAAATTGATGACGAACACTCTTTAGAGAATCGTTTTAAATTTAAACATAAAATTCTGAATTTTCTTTTTATGCGTTCTTAAGCGGTGATAGGAAGCTTGTACGGTTTAACTAACTTGGTTCTCTATTTTACAGCACAATTCCGCCTTCCGGACGTAGGAGAGCTATTCGCTGAAGTTGACTTTCCTGAATTGCCTAGAGAGCAGGCACAAGAGCTCGTAACAAAGTACAATAAGGAAGGCGTAGCTGCTGGTTATGGACGCTCCGGAGGTGGACGTGGAGGTCCAAGAGGTGGCCCAAGGGGACGTGGCAATATGAGTATGTGTGCAAACATAACAGTTGAAATTACTTTTCAAGGTCAGTGTTCAATAATCTTGTGTTGTTGCTTACTTAGGAGGCAGAGGTGGTCCTCGTGGAGGACGTGGTCATGGAGGACCATGGAGAGGTGGCCCACCGCACCGAGGTGGACCAATGGGTGGTTTCGGAATGAGACGAGGAGGTCCACCAGGACCCCCACCAATGAGAATTCCACGAGGTCCTCCTGTCAATATGGGTGGACCACCAAGGGGCGGCGGCAGAGGAATGCCACCAATGAGAGGAGGAATGAGAGGAAGTGGAGTTCCACCACTACCCCAGAGAGGTGGACTTCAAGCTCGAGGTGGATCTTGGTCAAGAGGAGGAGGTGGTAACATGAACCAGTCCAGAGGTCCTCCCCCACGAGGTGGACGAGGTGGCAATAGGGGTGGCGGACAAGGTCATATGCAAAGTGGAGGCGGTGGACGATGGGGTTCTGGACCTGCTGGTGGGCAAAGACCTGGGCCTGGCGGCCGAGTTCCTCAGGTACACACACCTTGAATTTTTTATTACAACAATCAATAAACAATATGTGTTAGTACTTTTTGCTAAACCCTTTTCATCTTTTCAATAGGGCGGAAACTTTAATTCTTGGGGCGGTCAGGGTAATTGGGGTGGTGGCCGTGGAGGAGGTGTAGGAAATCCAGGTAAAATTTCAGGATCGTATAATATTCTCTGACTGATTGTAGTAAAATGTTCATAGATTAAAACAGTTTGAGTTTTGTGCATATAGGTTTCGGTGGTGGATTTGGAGCGGCAGATCCGTGGGTACATCAACAAGTACCTGATCAGGGCTTTGGGCAGTCGTGGGATAGCGTAGGAAATAGTGGTAACCGCGGAGGCACATGGCAAGGCTACGGAGGGCAAACAATTGGAAACGCTGGAAAACGTTTTTAGAAATACCTTAAGTATCTCAACTGAATTGTTTAGAGTGTGTACATATAAAACTTTAATTACCAAATCATAATGTACATTGTACATGTATTTATGTAGCTGGGCATCTGCGTAGTTCAGAGAAAGACATTTTACTTTTGTTCAGGGTCTAAAGGAAACTCTGTATAATCCTTTTGTGTAGGTAGATCTAACTGACTTCCGTTTTTGGTTATTATATAAGCTGTGCTTGTTCTTTTTCCCTTACGGAATTGACTGTATCTAATCAAATACCATTTAAAATGGTTCATTTTTAGCCCAACTTCGAAATTTCTATTGAATCGATCAGTTTTTCTTACACTTTACCAATAGAATAGTTAGAATAATAGGTATGTAATGTGTAGTTCTAGGTATGGTCCTTACAATATAGTATTCTTTAGAAGTTTACAATTGTTTTAGAGTGACGAATCCAACTTTGAAATAAATTTTTACGTGTAAATAAAAGTTTGTGCTTCTGAGGAACTGCACTTTGTTAAATTATATCTCTTCCGATGTTGGTATTTATTATTAAAACAGCTGAAATTAGCGAATAATACTTCTATTTATATAGAAAAAAGCAACTACTGTCTTCTCGTTAAATGTGAGGTGAGGATATACGGTGTTACCACCACCTTCATTATGGTTATAATGTTAACGAAGATTGTCGATTTATACTGTACATAAACTACGTAGTTATAATCGTATTTTGTATGAAAGAAACTGATTGTGAGAATGAATTTTATCTACAAAAATAGTCAAAAAAGATGTTTTCCTGACGTACATTTACTAATGTCTTCAATATTCAAACCGTACGGCAGGAAATAGGTAATAAGAAATAAGAACCCCGGGCAAGAAACTATAATGATCCTTGTTTTTCTATTTTATAGTAAGATGAGAGAAAATTTTCCCAAAAAATAGTATTTTCATTATCAGCATAATCAATTTGTTCATAGGTTTTGAAGCACTAATTTGTTGGATGAAGTAGTACTGTTATATACGTACAATTAATACTTTGCACATATTTTATATCTCCTAACAAAGCCACACAGATAAAAAGTAAACAAATTGTTTAAAACCACAGCATAAATAAAGATAGCTATTTTGATATACGTAAACACTTGGTCTTGGCAGCACACAGTGAGGCAGGAAGGCCCCAAAATTCCATTAATTAGCCGTTGCAGTTGTTGGCCACAAAGTAGGTATATTTGACATCCTTAGGTCATGAGGAATTGAAAGATACCAAGGTCAGTGACCTTTGACCTCCGGGGGGAAAGTGTCCCCCCGGGGGTAATTCTTAATTTTTCGCAAAAATCTGAAATTGCCAGTCGATAGAGCTTGCAAAATTGTGTCTACCTACTAATTTGGAGCTGTTTTGGTGAAAACGTGACATCGCGACAATTAATTAAAATTTAAAATTAACTAACTTTGAAGGTTAATTACTCGTTAAGGTGCACCTGAATGCACCAAAGCACTTCATTTATGTCTTCTCCAGAACCCAAAAAATACTGTACTACAAATTTCAGCGCTTGAATCGCCTTGAATAACGAGATATTTAACTTTAACTCTTCCACATTTTAAGCTTGCAAAATATGCAAATTAGGCTAATTTGCATATTTTGTAAGCTTAAATTTGACAAAATCTAAAGTTAAATATCTCGTTATTCAAGGCGATTCAAGCGCTGAAATTTGTAGTACAGTATTTTTTGGGTTCTGGAGAAGACATAAATGAAGTGCTTTGGTGCATTCAGGTGCACCTTAACGAGTAATTAACCTTCAAAGTTAGTTAATTTTAAATTTTAATTAATTGTCGCGATGTCACGTTTTCACCAAAACAGCTCCAAATTAGTAGGTAGACACAATTTTGCAAGCTCTATCGACTGGCAATTTCAGATTTTTTCGAAAAATTAAGAATTACCCCCGGGGGACACTTTCCCCCCGGAGGTCAAAGGTCACTGACCTTGGTATCTTTCAATTCCCCGTGACCTAAGGATGTCAAATATACATACTTTGTGGCTAACAATTGCAACGGCTAATTAATGGAATTTTGGGGCCTTCCTGCCTCACTGTGCAGCAGCAGCGTAGGAAGTTAATTAACTTATCATGTAAGATATAGAGAGAGATTGATGAAAGTTATGATATTCGTTCAAAGTATAAAAGTAGATTGATTGTACAAGAGAATGGAATTAGATTATGGGAATTTGAAAAATAAAAATGAACTCTGCTGATTTTTAAAACTTGTTGCTTAAATTGTTTTTGGCATTGCTGATTAAAAATCGCTTATTCATGTTATGTGTTATGTCAAATCAAACTACATTGGACAATTCATTGCTCTGAGATTCTGTAGTCAATTTTTATTAATTTTATCAAAAGTATAATGCGAAGATATTACAAATCGATTGGTATCTGTACACTAATGTATAAAATAAATATTGCACTTTATGCCGTTTTACAACGGTTTTCATACATACTCCCTAACTCCAGTTGTAATGTTAATCTGTTTAGTGGTAACTGTTGCACTTTTTGTCGCACGTGAATTCGAAGAGCTGACAATATTAATACCTGGAGTTGCAGAGCTGTCTACCGACAGTTCGCTCCACCCCAAGTCCGGATGAGCTCTGGTACAATGTTTCTTCAGCGCAGCCTTCTGAACCGTTTGAAAGGGGCATCGCGAACACTTGAAACGCCTTACATCGCTGTGTGTAAACATCATGTGTGTGTTCAAAGAGCTCTTTTGTGAGAAGGTATTATGACAAATTGTGCACACTTCCGGTTTCTCTCCAGTATGAGTTCTGCGATGCCGTACCACCTGACTGGGTTTGGAAAAGGTTCTTCCACAGTCAGGACACTGCTTTGGATTTCCATTGCTTTTAGCTTCCACTGATGGTCCTTGCGTTGGTGCAGTAACTATGACCGAGGTTCTGTTCGAACTGTTACTAGAAGCTTGATTAGTTTGTGTTTTCCCATTGCAATGCTCTGAAGCAACAGTTAAGAATGGATCGCTTCCGTTAATGGCCCCTTGAAAGATTTTCATCCCAGGGGTGGACATGGATGAAGTTTCCACGTTGTCAGCTTGTAAATTTTTGTCGAGTGTATAAACGTTATCCATTGGCAATCGTGTGCTATGTCCAGCGTAAGTAGATCCGGAAGCATTGTACTTGGAAAAGTCTGGAACGTACAAGGAAACATCACCATTTTCTGTATCCACTGAGCTATTCTGGTTTCCAGGAACTTGTTCCTGTCCTGTACCCTGAGCAGAAGGCGTGATAAAAATGTAGCTTTGTAGCATGTCATCACCAGGAATCGGGTTGATATCGAGATTCGAAATTTGAATATTCTGAAGGCTATCGATAGGTAGCTGCAAATTTCCCAACAGTTGTAGATAATCTATTCCATTACTGTTTGAAGTAAGCTGTCCCATTTGAATAGACGCGTCACCAATTACTGAGTTTTCATCTTGAACTGCTGATGACACCAACACGTCCTTGGTTTTATATGAAACTTGTGATGATGAACTGTGTGGCATTTCCGCGATTCCAGAACTGACCACCGTAATGGGCTCTGTAATTGTTACTGTTGTAAACTGTTGATTGTTTTTAGCTTTTTTATTCACTTTCGGAGGCTTAAAGTGGGTCTTGGAATGTGCTTGTAAATGTCCTGTTGTTCGAAAGCTACGATTACAATGCGAACAATTGTAAGGTCTGGAGCCAGTGTGTAGACGCATGTGAACCTTGAGGGAGCTAACTGTTGAAAAGTAGCTCATGCAGACATCGCAAGGAATGTTCTTTCTTCCTTCGTGAATCCGCAAGTGAGAATCCCGAGTTGACTTGACACGGAATGATTTGTTGCACACATGGCATCTAAAAATTAGGACAAGAAGCATTTATATATTGTGAATATTACTTTTTAAAAATAAATTAGACTACTGTTCCAACCTGAATGGTCTCTCTCCGGTATGGATCCGTATATGTCGAATCAAATCACACCGCTTTTTAAAGATTTTCTCGCATGTTGGGCAGTGATTAACTTTCGGTTTCCTCTTTACACTAGCTTCTTTTTTCTTAGGTCCTGTCTGCTTTGCCTTTGTTGAACTAGACTGTTCATCAATTTCTGTTTTTGGAATGATAACTTGCACGGATTTTGGTGGCTCTGGTGGCTTCGATATCGCTTCTTGCTTGACTTGAGGCGCAGTGTTAGAATTTGAATTCCTAGTTGCGAGATCCTCTAACGATATGGATTCGGTTCTTAAAATGATTGGTTGATTCGTGGCTCCAGAACTTCCAATAGGTTCTTCTAATCTCAAAAGTGTAGGCTGAATTATAGTACTTAAAGGAATAGCAGTAGATGCATTATTAGCAGTGGTGGGTAGGCAAATACTATTAATTGTGGGTATTTCTGAACTGGTTGAAGCGCGATCAGGGCCTAATTTTGTTACAGCAACTTTGTTAACTAGACCTCCAGACTTTACTTGACTGCTGTTAATCTGCAATAGAAACAAATTACACATATATAATATTGCATTGTAATGTTTCCCTTTTCTAATTACCAATATATGTGAAATAATTACCTCGATAATTGTAGGGTTAGGAATCCTTGCAACAGTCAAAGGTTGCGACTGCGTCACAAACGATGCCGGAGCTCTGATATTTTGCGGGGCGAATTGGTCATTTAAAGCATTAGATAATTGAACATTGTAAATTATTTGCGTTGTTGGATGGCTCAGATTTATTGTTGGCGTGGTAGAAGGAGGCACAGTTGGGGTTTGAAAGGTAACAGTTTCTGGAAGAATGTACTCAGCTACTTGCTGAAAATCCCCACAGATTTGTTGTGACTGAACCCGTTCTACATTTCCAAAACAATTTGAATAAGGTGGGGCTGTTAATACAGTATCGTTATAAATAGTGACATTGTCATTTGAAGGCACTTCTGAAAAAGAACAAACAATATTATTAGTATTTTGTATCAATAGCTTTTAAATGTTAAGCTCAGCAGCATTATCGTAATCAATTGGTCCGAGCTTACCTTGTATAACTGGAACTGATATTTTGCTAACAGTTACAGGTTCTATTGAATTTGAAGTAAGTGGATTAGTTGTGCTCACTTGAATTGTAAGCGGAGTTTGGGATAAGAGATTCTCCTTACTGGCAGAAGTACTAGCAATGTCTAAGGCATTTTTCCTTCTCGCAGTTAAATTGGGTGCTGCAGCCTTTGTCTTCACGTTATCATTGAGAGCAATGATATTTCCTTTGTTACAATGAATTTTGATATGCTTTCGACACGACACATTAGTTTTGAAAGTCTTTTTGCAGAACGGGCACATGTACAAGCGAGTATTGGAATGTGTAGATTTGTGCCGTTTCAAGCTGCCACTGGTTGTAAACGCAATGTGACAAATGTCGCATTTGTAAGGCCTGATTCCTTGATGAGTCTTGATGTGATTCTTTAAAACTCCACTGGACACAAATCGTCTGTGACACAAGTAACATTCATATGGACGTTCACCGGTATGTGATAAAATATGCTGCTTGAGATGGGATGACTTTTTGAAAGCTGATGGGCAAATGGTGCATCGATGGGGTCGTGACTTTAGGTCACAAGGATATTTTGCAGTAGATGACATAGCTATGCGGGTGGGAACAGGAACGAGACCATCAGGCGTTATCTTCAAAGCATCTGGCAGGTCTACCTTTTTTGTCTGCTCGCCAATTCGAAGTAGTTTCCGTTTACCAGTCAAACCCTGCGTATTCCGGGTATGAATCCTCATGTGAGATCTTCGGTGAGAGCTGGTTCTAAACGACTTGTCACAGCCCGCATGAGTGCATTTGAAGGTCTTATTTCCAATGTGAATATTTTCGTGTGCTCTCATGGAACCCACTGTTGCAAACATATTCGGACAAAACCTGCACTTCCAATTTTTTTGCGAGGTGTGGGTGAGCATGTGGGTGTTAAGTGTGGACTTTACAGCAAAAGCTTTAAAGCAGAAATTGCATTTGAAGGGTCGTTCAAGTGTATGAGTTCGGACGTGCCGCATTAAGTCACTTGGTTTTTTAAACGACTTTGGACAGTAAGTACAGAGATGCCACCTATCCTTGGCATCCTTTTCCTTATGCACGTTCAAAATACTAACGTCTGAAGCTACTTCTGGCACAAACTTGCATTCTCCAATTGTCCCACTTACAGAGTCCACTGCAAATTCTATTGGATTTGCACCATTTGACAGCGAAGGTAGGTTGTGGGTCTTACTATTACAGGGCTGTGGTTGTGCAGATGTCAAGTTTTCTTCGGAAAATCCTTTAACTTGGTCCACGGGAAGCACAATTGGCACAGTATTTGTTTTAGTGCACTGTGCAGTGGAGTTGGAAGTCGACGCGGATACCTCTCTGCATTCAACCACTACAGCCTGTAAAAGTATAATTTATATTTTCCAATTTATTTCATGCCTTACAAATGATGTATCAATGCATGATTAAGTTACACTAACCGTTTTGTGAGTGTGCGCTTTTGATATGTGAGCATTAAGGGTAAATAAAGTCCGGAAGATGCAACAACATTCTTTGCATCTGAATGACTTGTCATTCTCCCCAGGAGGTGCATGCACCTTCTTAGTATGCGCTTTCAGATTTCCTCTTTGCGAAAACGTACAGCTGCAGAGGTTGCATGCAAATGGTCTGAAATTCTCATGCATCGACAGTACATGAGATTCCAAGGTTCCTTTCTGGTTAAATGATTTGTCGCACTGAGTGCACTGAAACAAAGAAAACCCCGACATTAAAATAACTTCTAGTGTTCTAGTTTCAAAGTTTTAAAGCAAAAACATGCCAATGATAAAGTAACTATTACATACCTTGTAAGGACGTTCTCCTGTATGTATTCTTACGTGTCGAAGTAGTTGTGAAGGCTTTTGGAAACGCTTTCCACAAACAGTACACATGCGTGTTTTCTTCTTTTCCAGTCTTGATTGAGAATTACTTTGCACAAACAGACCTAAAGCTTCACTCCCAGGTTTAGTAGCAGGTGCCTTTCTAAACCTTATTTTCTTCAGACGAGAGTTTTTTAGGTCATTCAACTGTTTTCGTACTAAAGCGTGCTCTTTAGAATGTTCTTTCAGTAACGAAGGATGGCTGAAGGTTTTCAGGCATAGTTTGCATTTGTGTTCCATTAGCGTTTTAGCCTTGTGCTTTTCTATAAAAAACAAGAAAAAAACAGTTATGAAATATCATATTTTAAGAATGCTTAAAAATACTTCATGCATAAGTGTTTTATTTACCAATATGTGCTTGCAGTAAGGTCATTGTAGGAAATTCATCATCACATTCCTCACAAGTGCACATTTCATCCTTTTCATGAACTCGAAGATGACATTTGAGACTAGCAAGCCTGGAAAATTTTGCAGGACACATTTTACACTGTAAACATCCAGATTCTTCCGCTTCATGTAACATTAAATGCAGGTTCAAGTTTATCTCAAGGTTAAACGAATTCCCGCATATACTACACTTGAAAGGCTTATCATTTTGGTGCTCTTGTTTATGCCGTTTGAAAGCAACCCATTTCACAAAGGATTTTTCACAAATTGTGCACAAAAACGGTCCTTTCCCGATCGGCGGCTCTACATCATTTGGGTCTGAAGAGTCAGAAATTCCTGCTTGGTTAGCTGAATCGGCACTGGGATCCATTTGGTCAATTTCAATTTGTTGTGTAACAACACTTGAGTTATTTTGAATGACAGAGGTTTCTTTTGGAGTGGATGTAGTTGTCACTGTTAATAATACAGACGGTTGGTCCATTGATTGAATAGCATCACTTTGTTGGGCCACTAGCTGCGAAAGTTCTTCCTGGTTTAAACATAGATTTCCTCTAATGTTATACTCGCCTGTCGATGAAGACTGCGAAAACGTTAAATATCGTGTATTCTAAAAAGAAAAGACAGAGTTTTATTACAGATTTTCATTGAGAACATTATCATTTTTTAAAAACATTGTTTGTGCTGTCATTTTGAGAACCAACTTACATCAGATACGGAGTCACATTCTAAGGCATAACTGGTCTGATTTTCACCCGAATCAGTCATGGGTTCATCAATAACCAACGCCGCAAGTTGGACCCCTTCCAGTAACGAACTTTGGCCCAACAAGCCACCCAAAATCATTTGACCACTCTCCGAATCAATCAAAGGCATCATGGAATCAATCACAACAGCGTCTTCCAAGCAGAAGGAAATTTCCCTGGTGGAGTCATCCTTCTGGGAGGAAGAGGACGAATTTCCGTCCCCTTCATCACCCAGCGAATCCACGGAAAACTGCACATACGGAATTACTTGGGTCTCCTGCTGACCTTCCATTCTTCTAGTACAAAAAATACTCTCTAGCTTCTTGCTACTTTCAAATCCAAATCCATCGGTGATATCCCCGTCCCCAGACAATCTAAAATCAACAATTAAAATGACATTGAAGTTACCGTAAACCGTTAAAGGCAGTCCAATAACTGACAGATATCCTTGCAAAAACCTAACTCACTAGTTGGGATTGGCGTTACTCGTCGGCGTCTTCCAAGCTTTTCCAGGAAATTAGGTTTTCAAGAACGCTGTCTTCAAATTTGCCAATAAATTTGTCCAAAGCAGAAAATATTCACCAAAATGGCTAATCAATCAGAAAAGCAATTGCACTGATTAAACCCAAAAAATCACTGAAAAACAGTTAAGTTTAGAAATTTGACGGGAATCAGATGAAAGTGGTGGATAAATGGATGTATAACAGATGAGTAGTAAGCTGAATGTAAACAAGGGCTTCAAATTTGGTGTGCAGGAAGGAGCATGTGACTTGGTAAGCTGAGACTTGAGTGCATGTGCATTTTTATGACGGCTTTGTGTAAACATCTTTGTTGCGGGAACTAGTGGTCTGGAGGCAACCAAGTCATAAACAAAGTCAGAGGACATCTGTGCGGATGACAGATTTGGACAATTAAAAATTAACTGACGAGTTTACTTCCGGTTTGTGTGCTTCACGGTGTCCAGCAGTCTTGAAATGCCGAGGGGTAGACCACCAAGCACTGGAAAGGGTGGGGGAAAGAAGGGGCGTCCATCGGCGAGTAGCAAGAAGGAGGTGAAGCGTGAGGAGGATGACAATGATGTGGTTGACTTGGAACAGGAAGAGGGTTCGGAAAATGAGGAGACCGCTAAAGAAGAAGAGGACAATGGGGACATCCTGCCTGCGGTTCCAAACTCGGTGAAATCTGCAAAGAAGATATTGCTTGCGCCTAAAGCTATTAGTGAGGGGGATGGGTGGAAGAATGTGGAGGAGGTTTATGTGAAGCATCCAAGGACTAATGTGAGGTCCCTCTTTTTACTTTGTAAGAAAAGTGGGGCAGAAAAGCAGGAGGATTTTCAGGTTTTTGAGGTGCTGACGATGCAACAAGAGACGAGGTAAATGACATAAAATGAATGACTATGTATACATGATTCAAGTGATTAGTTTCCTCCCTAAAACTACGTTTGTTATGATTATTTTGCAGAAGCTGGTTCGTCAACAATAGGATTATCTCGGATGGAAATTTGTACGTGTGTACGGCGGTGGATCCCTTGTTTCTGGTGTTGCCAATTCTGGCAAAGGTACTTTGACAAATGAAATTACTTTTAAAGATCAAGTTGTAAACGTTTCCCATGTTAAAGTGTATCTTCTTGTTATCCATAGTCGTCCAAAGCCATGCCCATTGCCGATCTCTTGAGTGAAAACTCTACATTGTCATCAGCACTGACAGACACATTGGCAAAATGTTTATCCCATAAGCAGCTCGAGAACGTGGCCACTAAGAAAGGATGTGATGACATTGTAGCTTTTGTTTATTCAGAAGAAAAGACGCTGACTTGGTTGTCCGAGAAAGCAGAGAAAGTTGCAGCGTACCTTTCCAAGAAGGGAATATCTCTGGCAGAATCGTCAGTGTCCTCCAATTTTGTAAAGAGTTCAACGGAAAGTATAAGGTAAGGTCATTTCTTAACTGTCAATAATTGCCAGTTTTTTAAAAGAATAATGATGATTTGCAAATTAATAAAGCTTTCATTTTACAATTTGGTTCGCAGCAAAGATGATTGTCTACGATATGCTTGTGATATTGTCGGCGAATACCTTGATGATAGCCTGAAAAAGAAATTGCTCGAAAAATGTGGACTACCAATTTTAGCAGAGAAAACCGGTGTAAAAAGGAAAGGAAATGATGGAACTGAGAATGAGGGTTCAAACAAGAAAACGAAGATTGCAGATGGAGAAAATGTGCCATTGGAAGATTATGGATCGGCCACAAACACCCCAGTGAACAAAGTAAGTGAAATTCATATTGTGAATTTGTACAAGTACAGACATTCGTTTTAACTTTTTTTATTGAGACTTTTGCTAATTATTTATTGTTTGTTAATAGACTACTAAGGTCACTGCACGCGAGAAGGAGTTCCAGAAGGCAGCCCAAGGATCTCATTCATTGTTAAAGTTTTTCGGAGCGAAGCCCAAAAAATAGCGATAACGCAGCACGTACATTGAGATCTGTTTTTTACATTGACACTGACACTGTTCATACATTTTTGATTGTTCGAACACTTTGTTTGCATTTTGTTTCTAGAAACGTTTGTTCATTAAAATTACAAAAATACCTTTTATAGTTCGTTTTTTTCACGTGATGTATATCAACTAGGAAAATGAAATATATTATTGCGATTCGTTATATAACTACAGTTCATTTCAAAATTGCTACATATTTGTATTTATATCTTCTTAACCCTACTGTTAGTCTTAATTGTTGACTACAATCAAATAAAATCATAATGAGATATTCCAAAATCTCCAACTCTATAATCTATAAGCGCTAAAAGGACGAATCAATTTGCTGATCGATTGCTTTTTGCGTGGCCAGCAACTTATCTGTCAGACGATCCCGTCTTCTTTTCAGGTACCGTAAACGACACTCTTTGGCTTTGTATCCCGCAGCGAAGCCCAATGTAAATGTGATCACAAGAATGACCCCCAACGCTATGCCACCTCCTCTTGACATCTTTTCGGGAAAACGCTGCGCTAACGCTTGTCACGTCAGAGAAATTGCATAAGAAAGTTCTAACGTCCTGATCGCTGATCGTTATTTTGTCGATGTCGATCTAGATTCCTAGAAAAGACAAAATCCAATATTACACTTTCGTTTTGCGCTGACGCTTTTCAGCGTTAACGCTTAAACAATGACCCCATTTTAAAATATCTTACAATTTTTGTCCACTTTATTGCATCATTTTATCCTCTTTTTTGTTCTTTATTCTTCTAAAAACGTTATTTATTCCACAGAATAAATTAATTGCAAAATATTTGCATGTGCTCACACATGTTTCATCACAGAGGATTTCCAGCGACAGATAACGCCTTGGTATTTTGGCCTTTTGGGGGCTTTCTGAGACGCCCAGAAAACGTATTTTTAGATACCCGATCATCTAATACCGGCACATTAGTCATACTTGGAAGCGAAGTGTATTTTTCACAGAGATGTAAAATCTTTTCCAAATCCCTTAATTTTGATAATCCTGGGCTTATCAAATCTAGTTCCGTCATTTAAAGCTTCAATAAAGCAAAATCCCGGTTTTTAAAAAATCCCCGAAATTCAGAGTGACGAGTCCCTTAAGACTTTGCACGTCTGCCTTGTGTGAAGATGCCTGCATGCCGTGCATATAAAAATGCGGGGATAGCGAGACAAGCTGCGTGAGAAGGAAGTCAACTTGAAAAAGCAGCTCTGTTGAATGTACTGTCGTGTAAAGCGAGTATAAGTGTCTGTGCTCCTTGTTCTGGCTCTCTCTTTTGACTGCTGACCACGGCGGTGCAGGTGCTCTCTCTGACTGTGTTACTCTCCGATTTTTTGAAACTTTTACCTTTTCAGTTGGAAACCGTGCCCAAAATCTAGAATGGCCCCCGCAGGGGTAAGTACTGCACTTTTGGAAAGTATTTTCTCAGTTTTTGGCAGGAATTTGGTGTGATTTTAAGTGTGTTTTTGTTGTAGACGCTGTACACATATTGTGAGAACTTTAGGGCTCTCAAGGTTCTCATTGCGGCCAGTTACTCCGGAGCCAGTGTGGAAGTGGACCCCAAGTTTGTCTTTGGGGAGACCAACAGGCAGGATGCCTTCTTGAAGAAGTTCCCTTTGGGAAAGGTAAGAATTTCAACGATTTTAACGGGGGTTTGTAATTGGGTACCGATTTGGGAAACGGAAGTGGGAATAATCAGTTGCTGTCAAGGTTTAAAGAGTGGACAGTTGTAAACTGGTGTGTTAGCGGGCTAACTTGGTCCATTTTTAGGGCTTAAGGAAATTTAAATGGTTAAAAATAGTGCTAAATTGTTGATAACCGGAATTTTTGGATTTGCGTAGGTACCGGCATTTGAGAGTAAGGATGGGAAGGTTCTTCTGTCTGAAAGCGATGCCATCGCGTACTACGTCGCTAATGACACTCTTCGTGGGGGCAAAGGAGAAGTAGAGAGGTCACAAGTACTTCAGTGGATTCTGTTTGCGCAGTCGGAATTACTTCCTGCCATTTGCGGTTGGCTGTTCCCCTCCCTTTCCATCATGCCCTTCAACAAGGATGTAAGACGTCTAAAACAAACCTGTTGATAGTTGTTGTGATTTAATGTGACAAAAGTTTAATGATTGTGTTTGACTAATTACAGCAAGTTGCTAAAGCAAGGTCAGAAACTGAACGATGCCTTACTGCGCTGGATGACTATCTACTGTCTAGGACTTACTTGGTTGGGGAAGGAGTAACTCTCGCTGACATCACTGTTTTTGCTGTTCTTACCGACCTGTACAAGAACTTGTTGGATGCGGACAGCAGGAAGCAATTCATCAATGTTAACCGTTGGTTCGACACTGTTTTGAATCAAGCCAAGGTTCAGGATGCCATCAACAAGTATAAATACAACTTCTCGTACTGCAAGACCCCGGTCAAATTTGATGCTGCTAAACTCAAGGAAGTCACTGGAGGTACGGCTATCGTTAAACTTCGGATCGTGCAATGACAGTTTTTGTAGATTCTTTATGATAAAATTTAAATTGTAATTGTGAATATCAGGTCAAGCTGGTGGAAAAGACAAGAAGGCTGACGACAAGAAAGAAAAGAAGAAGGATGAGAAGAAGCCCCAGCCCAAGAAGCAGGAGAAGGCTGCTGAACCTGCCGAAGAGATGGATGAAGCTGAAGCTGCTCTTGCCGCGGAACCTAAATCTAAGGATCCATTGGATGCCTTGCCAAAAGGGTAAGTATCAATTTATGAAACGTAATGGTTGTATGATGTGTTCTACTTGGCCATGTATTAATACCCGATTGATTTTTATAGAACATTCGTTATGGACGACTTTAAGCGTGAATACTCCAACAAGGATACCGACGTTTCCATCCCCTACTTCTGGGAAAAGTTCGACCCAGAAAATTACTCTATTTGGCTTGGCGAATACAAATACAACAGTGAATTGACTAAAGTATTCATGAGTTGTAATCTCATCGCAGGTGTGTGTAACTAAAAGCAATCTTTATGATGTCAGAATTTTTCAAAAATTGATATTCATGTGTGCTATTTAATTTGTAATTAGGCATGTATCAACGTCTTGAGAAGATGAGGAAGAATGCATTCGCTTCAATGTGTCTCTTCGGTGAAGACAACAACAGCACAATCTCGGGCATCTGGATTTGGCGTGGTCAAGACCTTGCTTTCACCCTAAGTCCAGATTGGCAAGTAGATTACGAAGTGTACGCCTGGACCAAGTTGGACCCCAAGTCTCCAGAGACCAAGAAGCTGGTCCAAACTTACTTGTCCTGGGAGGGAACTGATAAGGAAGGCAGGAAGTTTAACCAAGGAAAAATCTTTAAGTAAAGAAAATTTTACGCATTTTGTCTTCCTTTGCAGATAACAGTTTTGTTCTTATTAATAAAAATAAAATAATTAAAACGGTGAAATTACTTTGTAGCATATTATATTTTTTTATTGTTCATTTTCTTAATTTATCAATGACTGACGATCAATACACATTCCTTTAAAGTAAAATACCTACATACTATTTGCATGTAAAAGGATAAGACTTAGGCATTTTTTGCAAGAAATAGGCAAAAAAGGAATATAGAAGAACTACAGAAATGCAGGATATTATGGCGATCAATAAAAATACATCAATTAATTATATTCATTAGGTATCACAGACGCGGATACGCGGTACAAGTTTCTTCATAGATATTTTTAGAATAGGTTTATCAATCAAGTCTCACTCTCATTTTAAACCACTAACTTTATACGTCTGTGATTTCTACGTGTGGTTATAACTATGTGGACAGGTCACCATCATTATGAATAGACTGATGCCTTCAAAACTATGTGTAAATCATGACTATGACTATATTATGCATTACCTAAAAAGCATTTTTTTGTAAATGCTCTTTACAAGATAACTCTACTTTTAAGTAAAGTAAAAATTCAAGCTAAAAATCAATGTACTTGCAATTACATCAGAAAACTTAAGAATAATAATATTACTTCAATTCTATCTATCACTTCGTTGAACGCTTCTTTAAGGTTTAGGTCAAAAGCAATATAAATGGAATGCTAGAAACAAAATTCGCTAAACTCTTGTTTTTGCATGTGTTTTAAAATATTCAATCAATCCATACAAAAAGTTATATCAACGCTTTAAGTTCCATGCAGTTGTAAACTGAGAGACAATACTTTGGGAATAAAACTTATTGTATCGGACAGCTTGACTACTAGTACTTAAAATAAAACGCAGAAATATTTTTAGTCTCAATAGTCTTCATTAAAAATATAATGCGAAAATTGACTCTATACTTTAAATTTAAGAATCTTAGTTTAAATTGGACAGTATCCTTTTAGACTCCATTTTGTAAAATGTGATAAGCTGCTCCAAGTGCCCAACTGATTTCATGTCCGCGAATCTTCTTCAGTGCTAGCAGTGGTGTTGTTTTGGGGAGACCATATCCGTTATGAAGAAGTGCCCCCATGTATGTAAGATCAAGACAAAGCAAAGGAAGATCTGCGTTGATTGTTTTGCATGCCTGTTTGCCAGCGTCAAAGTAGTGTTGCAACGTCAGCTTACCACCTTCCATTGGATCTGTTCCAAAAAAACACGTAAGTCATAACTGAGACAGGTTACTCACACGACACGACTTGGCCAAGTTTCATTAGCATAGCGATTCTAATCATGTTTTTCATCGGAAAGGAGCTGTGACGCCACGTCACGCTTGTTTAGTTGATGGTTTAAAGTAATACGGAGTAACGTAATATGCGTTGTTGCCCAAATAGTTTGACTTAACATGTCATCAAACCAAGTACATGTAAATTCTTAGATTATTTGTTTGAATTTGCTCACCAATAATTCCGGCTTCAGTGGCCCGTTCAAAGAAGTATGAAAAGACAACGATTTGGCGATTCAAGTCTCTTGATTTAATTACGCCCTTTTCTTCTATTATCTTCACAATAACGTTGTAACATGCATCCCAATCAGCTACTGCCTCCCGACGGTTGAAGCCGTTGTACTGAACCTTCTCAAATTTGCCGGTTTTGACACCCCTGAAATTACGTAGTTCAATTATATAGTAAAACATTTGGACCATGAATATGATTTATGGGATCATATTTCATATAATTACATACTTAATGGTATAAGTAACACCAGCGTATTTCCAGTCTCTAGAAACGACGGGGTTGACACAGACACTTTCCAATACTGTAGACTCTGAGTCATTGTTGTTGTAGGACAATACTGATTTTCGAACGGATTGAAGGCCAAGACCCAAGTAACTGAAAAGCACAAGCAAAATCACAATCCAATATTGTCAACACAAGCAGAAATCCCTAGACATCATTTATACACGGATTACTTGTTAATACCTGTGGGTGTATAATGGTACTTGTTTGTGAAACAAGCTTATATTTTGAATATCTTCTTTAGGATACAGGTTTTGTGTTTCAGGAGATGAAGCTACAGTGATTTGAGTTGAACCTCCACCGAGATCCATGGCCGCCACTGTTTTAGAAACTGGTCCACCAATCCTGTCTAAAGATTTTGAAAAATAAAGCCCTTGTCACAAATACAAACTACCACATTTTTGCATAAAAATGACAAAGGATTTATAAAAAGCCACTGTGCACACACCTAGCAGAAAGTTTACTGTAAACCAGGAAAATATTCCTTCGTCTACACCATCCATGATTCCGACGGACTCTGCATTTGTCTGGAACCCACTATTTTGAATAACGTCCGACACCTAAAAGAAGACAATAAACATCATGTGATAAAGCGCACAATATGTTCCAAAGACGCACTATTCCAGTATAGGTCACTTACAGCAGATAAAATAGCATCAGCCTTTTCTTTAGGAAGCAACCGAAGACCAGCAGTTGCTTTAAGGGCAATCGGAGTTGTGGACCAAGCCTCCTTGGGAATAAAAAGTTTTGCTCTTTCAAGCAAAGGAATCAAGCTCTCTGACCCGACCTTCGGTTCATCAGCATACGATGAAAGCCCCGGCTTCACCTCATGAAAGATTCCATCCTTCAACTTGAGACTATTGTCTATTGATAAAAATACGCACAAATTATAACAAACTTTTCCATTAAACTTGTTGAGTATCGACTAATAGATGTGCTTCCACTTGCCTTTGACACTCTGATGGAACTCAAAGCCCAACACCCGGGTACCCGTTGACCCGGCATCAATCACCACCGCATATGTCAGTTTCTGGAGCCCCAGTCTCAAGTGCACATTCTCATCCCACCAGTTTACACTATGAGAAGCTGAATTACTATTACTTAAAAACAGGGTCCACAACATCAAGCCCACTAGGCACACTCCCAAAAAGTACAGCCCCCTTTTGGAACTGCTCACCCTCTTCATCTTTTGGCCTTTGGCAAAGTCCTCACTAGCTACAGATTTTCCTCCACTTCGTTTCTCCCCAGAACTCCCATTAAGTCCCGAACTTGACCGTTCCCGGTTGCGAACGCTTTGGTCACTCATTCCGTCTCTGCACTGGATACTCAGCAGTATCACAAGTTTCTAACAAGCGCCAAAATCCTGTCTAGAATCAGTGTTCCCATTCAATTCAGTATACAACGTCAAATTTCCTAACCGTTTTGCAACTGCAGTGCACTTTCTAATAAAAACCTTAGGTTGCACGACAACTATAGGTTGCTTAATAGCTTTACAAATTTAAAAGTTAAAGTAATTTAGCCAGAGAGTCTAATGATCTGTCCTTCTCCTGCCATGATCCACACAACACTGTTGAGTCTGTGTCACCGTGACCATCACCCAGCACCGTCGTCCAACAAGAGACATGGGAAGGCACACAAGCCCACTAATGAAATGATGCTCTTAATGCTAATTAAACAGAAAAGCACTACCAAGATTAGACGTTAGACAAATAAAACACTTTAGAAGACATCGTCACAAGCATTTTCCATATCACAAAACATCACATGGTGCTTTGAGGGATTCTCTCTGAGAATTTATGATTTGGGCTGTTGACTACATAGTCCACGTATTAAAGTACGTACACATTGTATGTAGACCGAGTGTGTAAATAGCGTTGTTACATCATCACATGCTACTCATCTACTCATCTCTCAGGTTTCCCACAAAAGCTTTGCAGAAGTAACCTTCAAACTAAACAAGACAACAAGCTATTATGAGCTATGCAGGAAAAAACGCCAAGTTTGCATGCTAGAATGGTTAATGGATATTTAATATTGAAAGATGTGCAATAATATGCAATATGAGCCACAACAAGCTTTTAAGCAAGTGTTCTTTCAAAGGAATCAATCCACGTGTGTTTTGGCAAGCGTCTTTTTGGAGGAATGAGGAATCATGCTTCTGTATTTAAGCTGTTGAAAGATGATGGAACATGGGAAATCATTGATGCAATGATATGTATTTTTTGTGGAAATTTGCTTCTCGAAAAGACCAACGCAAATTAAATTTTACGTTATGATGTCTGACTGCTGAGTTGGTAGAATGAGCGATGACGTTGCATGAAAATATGAAAAGATGCATGCAAAAAATCATAAATCTCAAAGCACCCAGCATGAACAATGAACACAATATAGCAAGTCAAATTTTAAATGGACTGTTACTATTTTGAAGGTTTTAGGAATTGGATAGCTGGCTGGACATAATTGAAGGTGTTGCAAGCATACATGGACTGGGCGCTGAACTGTGGATTGTGAATAATTTTCATGAATCGTGAACACAGTGTAATCAAATTCAATGATGTCATTCATTGCCAAAGCGTATATAGAACTGGAACACTTAATTGGTTTGGAGGTTTAATGGACATTGACGTACCTACGACTTAAAGCACATGGTCTGGTTGTTAGTTTGCCACAGCCAGCACTAGTATCAATGAGATTCGGTTTTTGACATCATGAACAAAAAGTGTTACGATGGTCATGCATCCCCGCGTGCTAGTTTCGTTTCGATATGAAATAAGACAATCTTATGTCGTATTGATTGCTATTTTTAAATTCACAAATAAAAGGGCCTTGTAACGTATTTTTAGTAGAGCTAGTTCATTTATCCTTGTCTTGTTTTCAATGTAGAATAGAGTAGATCGACCATCATCATTATGGTTTGCAGTTGTTCTGGTATGTCTTCAGTCACAAGCAATGTGCGCCACGCGGAGAGATCGGTGCAGAAAAACTGCATCCGGTTGTCGGTTAGATGATGTCGCACCATGTCCACACTCAATAAAAGATTATGAGAAACAAACTTGGGTGATGCTCTTTTTCATTAAGATAGAGAAGAAAAGTCAAAAAGTCTTTGTAGCTAATTAAACAGCGTGTAAAACAATAATACAGTAAATAACTGTCAAGTACTTCGTACGTCTTTTCAAAGTGTCATGCGACACAACTTTGCAAATTGTAACTTTCCATTCTGCATTTCCGTCCGTTCTATAACTGAAGTCGGATGTTTCAATTTCGTATTTACAAATCAAACGCAAAAGGCAATAGTAAGATTTGTACAAGCATCGCACGTTACCCCAAATCTAAATGTGTAATGAAGATTTTCTCTTGTGTATTAATCAAGTTGCCTATCCTATAAATTAGTCTTCAACAAATGAATTACTTAAGTTTGAAGGATGATGATTTAAAAGTGAAAGTTTCATATTTCATGCACGTTATGCTATATTGAAACTGCAAATTGAACGGAACGGATGGCATAATATTCAAGTTCAAAGGCAATGAAACTAAAATTTACTAGAATACTTAAAAGCATTGCACCACATTTTCCAAGCCTCATTAATTAAGCATTAGGCTCAGCCTTATGAGTTTGACAGACTACAGTTCAACTGGCACTAAAATCCTTTCAAAACGTACTGACGTTAGACAAATTGTCAATGTGATGTTGAAACCTATAGGATGAGAAACCTGGAGTATGTCTTGTATCACCGTTACAGCGAGATAACAGACAATAACTAAATTTAATCCTATAAAGTCTGCGACCTGTGCTTAGTCATGCAACTTTTCATATACAAAATAAGATGCAAGATTTAATGTTGTAAATGTAAATTAACAATTTTACGCATCTTTAGTCAAATCAAAACTATCACACGACGCATGCAAGCGTATTCCACTGACTGATATACAATATAAGGAAACACTTGGACCTTGGTCAGAAGAAGCAGTAAACTTTCTAAAGTCAATAGGCCGTCAACTAAACATTGTTAGCAGGGGTTCCGAAATACTTTGAAATTGTATTTGAAATACAAAATACAAAATACTTTTAAATTTTGAAAGTATTTCAAATACAAAATACAAAATACTTTTGAATTTGGAAAGTATTTGAAATACTAAATACAAAATACTCAAGGCAAAAAATAGTATTTCAAATACAAAATACCAAATACTTTTTCAAATACAAAAGTTCTATGAACTTTAGAGAAAAGCTTTAAGCTAATTTGAATTGGGTGTAGCTTACGGTTGCAAGAACTATTAATTTCCAAATTTATTCTGTGTGGTCTTTAAATTACACAGCCATAGGTTAAAATCAGTTATAGTTGATTAAAAACTGCAGTATTTAGACCTTTGTTGAGAAGGAGGCAGCAATAAACGCTTCTCACACTTCACGAAACAAAGATACACATGTGTAATTACTGAGCAAAATGGTATTTGATGTTTTATTTTGGCAGTTTGTGAGCTCAGCAGTCGTCACAGGCTTGCGTTTTAGAGCTACATTATTTTGTTTTTATGTCTTGGTGTCAAGATTTTTCAAATACATTTTTGAAAAGTATTTTCAAATACAAATACAAAATACAGGCTTTCAAAAATTGTATTTGAAATACAAAATACAAAATACTTCTGAAATTTAAAAGTGTTTCAAATACAAAATACAAAATACAGTATTTTGTATTTGAAATAGTATTTAAATACTTTTCAAATAGTATTTCGGAACCCCTGATTGTTAGCGGTGATCCCCGATCTTCCTTTTACCTAATTCAACGCATATCTCTGGCCATACAACGTGGGAACGCTCTCTGTGCAATGGGAACATTGCCCGTGTCCAAGCCAATGGACGAAATTTTTTATTTATAGTTCTAGTCTAGTTTTTGTTAACTGTGTCGCATTTTAATTACTAGTTTGTTGTCAATAAAAGTGTACCCCCTACTATAAAAAAAAATATAAGGCAAAATCAACTGTAAAATTTTACTTAACAAACCTTTCAAACGAAGCCAATTCTTTCTTCACTCTTGCTTGATTTTCCTGGGATCCTTTGAATTTGTTAAAGTAAAGAATAAGCTTCACGTGAATTGTTCAAAATTACTTCTGTGTCCGATTTATGACTGCCTCCAAAACAAGATACTATAATAGTATTACTATTTGAGGGTGTGCGATATTATTGACAAAGACTTCACTTTTTGAAGCACTTAAACAAGTGAATTACCTATTGCAATTAAAGCAGATTGTTCCTTACAATCCATATTCCATACCACAAGCCACTGAAGCCACATGCAAAACTTACTCATGAATATAATAAATCAATGAAACAATGAAGAAAGAATTCATGTATTGCCAAACTTATATTATCTACCAAACGTTTTTGTGTAATGTTGAATGACTGATATGGTTGGTGTCTTATCTTCTTGTCCGACATAGCTATAGTACAGGATCAAAAGTCAAGGAAAGCTCTTCTAACCAGTTTGATTGTTTTGATAAAACATATCATTTTACGGGAGACGGTTACTTTAAATGTAGTCCTGAAAATTGAGGTGGGGTTATAAAACTGTTGGAATAAATAATGCAATCTGCAATCTTATGGATGGCTCAATTTAAATTTATTTTTGAATCATATCATAAGTGCTTGTATATACTTCAAAATTACGAATACATAATAATATAATCTACATAAAAGCAATAACTGAAAAATAAATACATAGTTAGCTAAAGATTACAGTATAGCATAACCATCGATCTCGTGATGATACAGTGAATCATGTGTCTCTTAAACCAATAAAGTACTCAAGAACAAGAACAAGCAAGCTTCAAACTGAAGTACCCGTCCTAATTAATCATAACGAAATCAAAGTAGGTAACTTTGAAGTTTCAATTTTACATGTAACATTGAAGGTAAATGTTTGTAATAATTTGTAAACTGAAAACATGAAATATTTACGGATTTTTAACAACAAAGCAAAAAATATTACATATAATATTACATACATAGAATCGTGGAAAACTTTTCACTGTTGTCACTCTTCTTTTTGCTCTTGTCTCCGTCTCCGGAATATATACATTCATATTTTTGTAGCGTTTCTTCCATGCAATTTAGGACAGGACAAACTTACCTTAATTTGTAATTGTTTCATTGTTTGTAAATTTATCCAAAAATAGATGTAAAATACATTCCACGTGTCAAGTGTGAATGACACATAACATTCAAGATTCTCTACATTTTTACCTAAACTCATCATCAAAGTGAAAGTAGATTTCTACAGTGGAAATTCCACTTCTTTTTTACCTTATATACAAAATATATAATTTTTCAAGATATGCAAGAACAAGCCATCCAGCCAAAAATACAACCTAGCCAATTACTTTAATGACTTTTATATAAAAATCTTGTATGCATCTTGCATCTATACTAAAAACGTTCAACGCTCATTCTTTGTCAGTGAGAACACTGGCTTGTTCTTCTTGTCACTCACTCAATATTGACTGCTTGTCTTGCTACTTGAATGGCATAAGACCAGAAAAAGGACCATCACCATCGGAGAAACCAGAATGTCTACTATTCGGCAAATCTATAACGAAGAGAAATTGCATGCATATAAAAAACTGTTGAAACATTCTCCTTTTCCATGCTTTTGTAATACAGGGTCTCTTTGAAAAATGAAAAACACAGAAGTGATAGCATTCTCCACCCTGGTAAAATACCCAATATTGTGTGGTGCCCAACAAGAAGAGCCAGAGCAACACTTTTACATGGGCTTCAAAAAGAAAATCATGTGTGTATTACGATAACCAACTTTACTTTACACGGTGGCTTTTTTAGATGATCCTCGGCTCGGCTGCTGCTGCTGCTGACTGCAAAATATTTTTTAAAACTATATGGATGCTCATGCTACTCTCCCGAAAGAAGTTCACTTCTCTCTTTCACTTCAACAGAGAGTTCCCAGTCCTGTTTCTGCATTTTGTGCAAAAGTTCAAGGCGTATAAACTATAACGAGTAGGTAGTTTAATGTACTCTCTACCACCACCACCATCACACAACCACCACTACTGAATAAAACACGCAATACTATAATAATATGTGCGTATTCTCTATATCCCAGAGCAGCAGGCTAAACTATATATGAATATTATGTGTAATTTGTAAATTGCTATGCTGCTTTTTAAAGAAAAACTACATGTTCATATGTGCATATTGCAAGGTGGTAGTTAGAGTAGTGGGATGGTGTATATAACATTTATGCAAGATGAAATATTTGTAAACACAACTTTTAAAAAACTTGTTTGCCAAAGTGTGAATATGCTCAGATTTCCGAGTTAAAACAATTTTAAAGAAATTGTTCCAAACAACTAATTTGTGGAAATCTCAAGGATTCTGGGGATTCGGGGATTTGAATTTTGAGGAAAGGAGAAAATTTGCTGGAAAGGAAAACGGTACGGTACGTGAGGCAAAAAATGAGCATGACAAAAAGTCATTTTCACTGGCTATATTTTAAACCAAGATGCAATTGTGTAAATTAAATTTTAAAAGGTTTGCATTTACGATTTGCAGCTTCCAGATATTCTAAAGAGGCTAGTAAGTGTAATTTGAACAGGTTGGAAAGTTAGTGAGTGACAAGGGAAATGCATGAAGAGAGGTGAAATTCAGAAAGTCAACTCTGTACAGTGAAAGAAATGTGACAAAGAAATCACTTGTTAGGAGAAAGGAAATTGTTCAGAGTAAATGTGCAACATGTGGGGTAATATAAGGATAAGGGATTTTCCTTTAAAATTCAGCAATCAAAAGCAAGGGTGGGGTTTAATGGCTTAGGCGTTTCCAGCAAAATATTTTATTATGATGATGTGACTAGGTGACATCAGCCTTAAAAAGCAATTACTTCAGAGTAAACTAATCACATTTACATTTTTAATTTTAATGAATTTAATTTAAAACGTAATAGGTTACGAAATAACCTTATGTATCCGCAATTTTCAAAATAATTTTCATATAGTAAGTTTGCTTGAATGTTTCAACAGTGAATCATCAACTTCATCAAGAGACCCTACAACGCTAACAGCAACGCAGTTTTAAAACAGGTCTTATAATTTGGTTGTGTTTTTGCATGAATCATCACAGGTCGATCAAGGGATTTGTATCAGAAGTGCAGGAACTAGGAACTCCTCGCCACGTCGTTTTCCCTTAGGATTCACTAGTCGCCAACAACGCCAGAGGGGTCCAGTCATTTTCTGAAGGCGCAGGCTCGAACCATTCATTGCCAAATTCCTTTTTGACTGTTGTAGAAGTCGGGCTAGTCCTCCACCAGCCGTTCAACATGGTAAGTTCCTATTTTTGCATAACACCTTGCTTCATTTTTAAAGTTCTGTTTTAGGAACCCTTGCTTTGTATAGAGCCTTTTTTATTTTCAAGACAACTTGTACGTAGAAAATTTGCAAGCCAAATATTATAAACACGTGCCTTTATCTTGCTCGTCAAAGATATAGACCACCTCTCTAACAAAAGTTTGCATGTATGCATGCACGTAAAAATTGCATACAAAAGGCACGCGGTTAAGTTCGGTTAGAATGATTGCGCATTCGATCCCACTTTCGTTATAGCGCATCTGCCGTTAGACCTTTCTTATAGTTTGCGTTGCAGCGGGTTTGAATAACAAAATTTAGTATTTCTAGTTATAAGATTGCTCGTTGAACTCACACTCTATACATACCTAACATATTATAGTACAATTATAAAAGTAGAAATTCTATAGATTGGAATCTTTGCAAGTTTTCAAATTACAACTTTAAACTGCAAAGAGGGAATGGTAGAAAGTAGTTTAGTAAATTATAAAAATTACCTATTATGGCTTTCACTGCACAGAGCACGCACAGTAAAACAAGCGTTACTCTCTTGAAAGTCGAAGCAAAGCCTTCTGACAGAGCCTTGCGCACCACAGAAATGTCGTTATGGTTGAATGATAATGATTTTCTAATCTTACTTCTTGCTGATGATAGTTTATCGCAACATTTTTCAGCAAAATCTCAAGTGCCACGTAAAAAAAATGAAAATGATTTCCCTACTACAATTCAAAAATTATCCCTGAAAAAATATATATGCACACATCTTCCTATTTTGTAAATTTTATGTACAAAACACAAGTTTAGCCACACAACCCCCCAAAAATCCCTAAAAATTCAGGAATATGCCACCACCTCCACAATCAAGTCCATCAACCCAGCGCACTGCTACTACAGCAGCAGCGTCTCCTCCTCCTCCTCAAGGGGCACAAACTGCTGCAAAGCCCGCTCCTGCTCCCCATCCTTCTGGGGGAAAGCCCAATACAGTTGTAACAGGATCTGAAGGGCAAAATGCAGGCAACAATCCAGGAGGTGGCTTGATCAAACGAGCCAAAAGTAAGACTAACGCTCCTGAAGCCCCAGGTGGATCCGCCGCTGTTAAAACCGGCATGTCATCTCCGGCTGTGGTGAAAGGGTCGGTTCGCCCCGGAGCTCTGCATAATTTCCGGGGGCACAAAGTACTGAAAACACCTTACCATAAACTGTATTATAATTTTCTGAAAATGTACAAAAAAGAAAGTAGGCATGATTTTAGAAGTCACAGTAATAGATATTGTGTGTGGTTATGATTCTGCGGCAAGCGTTTCTGTAACTTCTGACTGTATATATACCTTTGACCGGAAACTGTGTCCTATTGTGTATGTTGTACTTGTACATAAATGTTTGTGATACACACACTTCCTCCTGGTGAATGTCTCGTATGTAATCACAAGCACATTGATATTATAATTGTCCTCGTCCTATTTAAAGAAACCCGTAAAATGTACCGTCATGCTACCTCGGCGGAAGCGGATGAAATGTGGCGAAAACTGATTTTGTATAAAGAGCACTTGTAAATAGACTGTTGTGGGTGGACCATTCATGACTGGTCACTTTTTGTAAATGTCCTACTGCAAAAAATTCACGATATGCAACCTGTAAAATAAGTATGAAGTAGATGCATCAAAGTGTCAGATTATATGTCCCGCAGTAACGCAATGCTGACTCGCAGATAACCTAGAAAACAACTTCAGTGCGCGACTTACATTAAAAAGTATTGTGCTGATAAGACTGCTGCGTCTGTCGGTTGCCTGCTGCCGTTGTAGTGTGCAGTTTAATTGCAGGGACAAGATATTTGGGCTTGGGCAAGGGCAAAGCAAGGGTCCGAAACAAAGGCCGATAAATAGGCGGCTTGGTAAATGAGTGTCGGTAAACATTTTTAACGGTATAACTTGTAATCTTTTTTCGCAGGGAAATGAAGCATCACTTCAATCTGAGATGTGCTCGCACTGTAAGCCAGAATACTTTTGTGGGTGCTAACATCTAATCTCCTAGAAATATCTGTAAGTAGAACCAATTTTCAATCGATCAAAAACAATGCCCTTAATTTTGCAGTTGACCCGGACGAGATCAAAAGGCTGGGTAAGCGGTTCCGGAAGCTGGATTTGGACAACTCGGGATCCCTATCCATTGATGAGTTTATGACTTTACCGGAATTACAACAGAACCCGCTAGTGCAAAGAGTTATAGACATATTTGACGCGGATGGAAATGGAGAAGTGGATTTTAAAGGTGTGCTTTGTGCATTCATTTTGCTCGTTTAATAGCTTCAGTAATAAACTGAAGTTCAGTTGCACATAGCTTTGAAAGCTACAAGTTTCCAAAATTATATGAAAAATCTCATGTTGCCCCAAATTATTCACTGTGATTTATGCAAATTCTAGAATTTATACAAGGCGTCTCTCAGTTCAGCGTAAAGGGAGACAAGGAGTCCAAACTCCGTTTTGCTTTTCGCATTTATGATATGGACAACGACGGGTACATATCTAACGGCGAACTTTTCCAGGTACGTAATTATCTGGGCAATGTTACCTTTTAGAACGTTATGAAAACTTCGTGAAATTGATATCTGAATGAATATCTGCAGGTTCTGAAGATGATGGTGGGCAACAATCTAAAAGACACACAGCTCCAGCAAATCGTTGATAAAACTATATTATTCGCTGATAAAGACGAAGATGGCAAGATCTCCTTTCAAGAATTTTGCAGTGTTGTCGGTAACACTGATATTCATAAAAAGATGGTTGTGGACGTCTAGGCATTTAGGCTTGTACATATATTTACTGTTCGTTGCAACTTGCAGCCACCTCCTGCAAACACTGTTATCTTGATATATTGTAAAATTGTAAAAAAAAACTCTATCTATAATAATTTGTTACCCGTATAAATATGAAAATATATGAAAAAAATCATACACCCATCCAATTCAACACACACACCAAATCTGCCCAAAAAACAAATCTGCGTTATATATACCTAAAAAAATTAATTGGACAATGTTTAAACACATGTGGGAAACTCTTCAATTTATATAAACAAACGTAAGAACTTGAGTCTTTGTATTAATGGAACATCATCATGAACTTATTAATATCAACCATTAAGCTGTTGTTACTTTCTTACTATTATTATGTATCTCTACTGTCGTTATTATAAACTACAACTTATTAATTGTTACAACGTCAATCGTCATCCCATATTTACCACACTGTAAAAAAAAAGAACAAGAATTTAGCAGCCCAAAAAAACAACGGAACCCGGTGCATTTATGTTTTCTTCTTATGATAACTGAATAACAGTTTAAGTACCTTCAAACCTTTTAACACGATATATAAGCTTACAAAAAATAGAAAGAATCTTAGCTAGAGATCGTTTTGTTGTACAGACAAAAAAATATGTTCATTAACGTAAAGTATATAAGATTCTATAAGAAAAAATATATATTTAATTCATATTGTTTTTTCGTACAACTATAATTCAGGAATTTTTTCGAAAGAGATCCTTCTTCAGAGTTCTGATATGAAAGTTAATTAGTTTAACTGGTCACGTCTGGACCTCCTCCGCTTATATTTCTGTGTTGTTTACGTTCAGTATATATAATTAATCATTTTTTCATCGCTAGTCCTTTTACACTTCCTGATACTAACGTACTTAATGTACAGTACGCAGGACTTGTGTTAAATATCAATTTAAAAAAACAGCATAAAGAATAATTTATAACGAGGTTTAAACAGCATAAAAATATAAATATATATATTATGTATGATAATGAATCGAACGCTATAAATTAATAATAATCTAAATGTACGATATAATATATCAGTCATTTTTATGGGTAATTATCCTCATTAATCATTAAATCAGTGTCATTATGATTACGCGTTCTTTATATTTATTAAAGTTTTCAAAATTGATTTGATTACTTGAGAGAACTATCTAGTATATTATGCTTCTTTTTGACACATTTTTATAACACATTAATTTGCTGTATAACATAATTTTTCATGCAGAAAAAGAAGAGGAAGGAATTGCAAACCCTTTCATTTTCATTAGAAATCGGAGATGCAGTAAAATCTCCTTAATTTGAACAGAATAGTTTGAAGCAGTTCAATTTTGTAAACATATAAAAATAATTTTAAAGCTAAACACATTCCATAATATATAAACCTGCTCCAAATGGAAACTTCTGGATGGGGAACACCGTTTCATGCAATATCAAAACGCTAAATGCACTGTGAAATGTTCATTGCGTTAGTTGTCAGTGTAGCACCTTGTGTGTTCGTGTTTCTGCTTATAAATAATTAAAGAGGCTGCTTTGCTTTAGATTTATACAAATGTCTGAATTATGAACAATCAACAATTGTTGGATTATAACCAAACTATACTTGTAGGTACGGGATTCGATTGGGAAACTAAAATGCAAGTCAAAGTTTGAATGATTATGCACCAACAACGAATCACGAGGTCTTCTTGAGGGGCTTCGTTCTTGTAAGTTGTTTCATTATAAAAATATTTAATATTCTGAATGCTTAATTAAAGTAAAATATAACATATTTTTGCCATTTTCAGACTACTACAGCTTTTAATTGAATCGAAATCGTATCCTAATACCTGCCCTTTCTGAAGAGACGCAGAATTTTCAATTTTCGCAAAAATGCTTCATTCTTAATAGACTTTAAGATTCGTCATGAATCATTCATGCTGTTATATTAAACTGCGATAAATCAGAGACCAAAAGCCTAGTTTTAATTTAACACGTAGCGTTTTTGTTAATTATGATTCATTTATATGCTTGTAACGCTTTTACAGAGAAGTGAAAATAAACCCGGAAATCAAAAAAGCACATTTGTAAATAGTTTTTTAAATGTTTTATTCAAACATCGGGGGAAATTATCAAAAACTTTAAACACCCGCAGCCTTAGCTTGAATCCTCTTATTCCTTTCCTCAGCGATGGAAAGCTTGACTCCCTTGCCCTTGGGAAGTGAGACGAAAGGTTTGTTACCTTTGCCGATGATGAATACGTAATTAAGCCTGTAAACAAAAAATGAATCCTTCATTAATTCTATGCCATTGACACTGTCAAATAACTAATAATAATCAGTATATTAAAAAAGGTCATGCTTTTGGTGAGTGAATTAAAATTGGCAGCATTTGTCACCCCTCATGGTAATGCACTTAATGCAGTTTAACGTCATTAGTGCGACCGTTGAAAAGGTAATTATTTTAGCCTCCTGCTTGATCCGTGACAATATTTGGTTAATTGTCACAGCCTCCGAAAGTGGCATAAAACTCACCAAAGCATTTATAAGCTACTGAATTTCTACTTATTAAAATGGTCAAATTGTGTACCTAGTGGCAAAGACGTGTCCCATACTATCTTTTACGTGCACAATATCGAAGGATCCTGGATGACGCTCCCGACTCACTACAGTACCAACTCGCCCCAAGTTACGACCTCCAGTAATCATGCACAAATTTCCTAAGAGCGTCAACAAAAAATAATCAATTATGAAGTTCAGAATAAAGAAACACAAGAAAAGAAGTGATCTCTCAAACAAATGCTTAAAATTGTAACTTACCAGGCTCAAACTTAATGAAGTCAAGGATCTTTCCACTGGAGATTTCCACCTGCACGGTATCGTTAACTTTGACAAGGGGGTCAGGGTACCTAATAGTTCTTCCGTCATTAGTAACCACAGAGGGAACTCCCTTCTGTCCGACCTGAACCCTCCTGATCTTGCAAAGCTTGTACTGTCAAGAAAAGAAAGCATTTAAATAACATTAGTTTAACAATGTACTTGGCTCCCACATTCAAATGAGTAATCAAATCTTTAGTCAGAAACTTCAAATAATCATGTTTATCATTGGATTATGCCTGAAATTATAATTCATCATACAAAGTCACTAAAACACTTTAACTACAAACTTGGTAAATACCTTTGCTTCTTCTGCAGTGATCCTGTGGATGGTGAAACGTCCCTTGACATCATAGATCAAACGGAAGTTTTCTCCGGTCTTCTCAATTTCGACAACATCTAATAATCAAAACACAGAAAAATGATTACTTTCCATCCTATTTTAACCACAAAAACTATAAACCACACACGTAAAAAAGCTTTCACTAACCCATAAATCCTGCAGGGTAAGTTGGGTCAGTTCGCACCTTCCCGTCCACCTTCACCAACCGCTGCATAACAATTTTCGTCACCTCGGCCTTAGTCAAACCATACTTGAGACGATTCCTAAGGAAGATCACCAATGGCAGAGACTCCCTCAACTTGTGGGGGCCAGTGCTGGGTCGTGGAGCGTAAACTCCCCCTAATTTGTCCAACATCCATGCCTTTGGCGCATGGAGACGCTTCAGATGCTTCTTCGGTCCTCGAGCCTACAAAACAATTAAAAATCACACACACATTATCTTTCCATTCACTTTCACCTTTCCCATTTAATAGCCAATTATCCCCACCATTTAACTTTCACACTCTGCCAACCACCTTCACAAAATATTCCCAATCCCCTTAACATTCACTCCCTCAATCAACCCAATTTTCCCCACAATTTAACTTCCAATCAATCCCCAATCCCTTCTTACACACTTTCCCTAAACCACCCAACAATTATCCACCCAAAAATTAAAAATTAAGCAGTAACTTACCATGATTCAACAGAATAATCCTCCACACTTCTGGATAGCGGTGACCACTGAATGACTGAACTGAATGAGTTGCCTGTCTTTCTGCCTAGCAAGCCGCTTCAATCTGTGTTCTTCAGAGTTCAGCATGCACAGCGCATTTCATATTTTCCCTTCGCACCTTCCACCCGTCTGCCTTTCTAGTTGGCTGCTAGTCTGCCAGAGAGCTCTGGCTGCTTCACAACTCAGCGTAAACCTTGGACGCTACTCAAGCTCGACAAAGGAATTTGTGACGAGTTTCAGTTTGCCCCGTCTGCCTATCTGCCTATCTGCTTGGGGGTCGATGGGCAGATGTGGGCGGTGGGATGGAAAAAAATCCCCTGCCCATCTTTCCGTGTTGTTATGTAGCAAGCAGCTCAAATATTTTTATGGCCATTGCCAAATGCAAAAGGATGTGTAGCAAAAGCACTAAAAATACATTACAGCCGTTTCGTTTGAGTGAGAGGAATTTTTTGAGGAAGAACTTGAGTGAGTTTTGCTGCCTTTTTTGTTGTGCAATTAAAAATCTTCCATTATTCCTGTGGTTTTTTGGCTTATCTGTGCAATAATTTGAGCTGAATGAGTCATTGTTTGGTTGATGCAATTGCCTGTACAATTTGAAGCCACTAATAAGCTGAAATTGTGGGTGGGAGAACAAGTAAATCACCTTAACTTGCCTAAAGCCAGTGCTTAAAACTTGGAATTTTTAAAAAGTGATGAGAGGAACACTGTTTAAAAGCTGTTAAGTGACGACGGTGAATAACGCTGAAAAGAACATTTTTTGAAGTTGTAATTTTTGAGTTGGAGAACTTCAGTGTGAAACTTTTAACTGTACAATTGAGTTGACATAATACTGGCTACCGAATTTCGGTGTGAAGTGGTGGATAAAACAATCCGCTTCTAATTCAAGCTCCAAACCTTAGGCCACTCAAGACTCAAGGCAGCCCTCCTGCTATCATTTTTGGGAGTGTATCAGTTAACCCTCCTTCGGTAATTACGGGGGTATAATTGATTGCTGGTTTCAGTTGAGCATACAAAAGGTGGGTTTGCAAAAATTTACGTGTTTAAAGATGTTGAATGTATTAGTAGCTCGTTCGTCGTTCGTGTAGTATTAATTCGACGAAATACCAAACTTATAATTTTAATTTTCTATTTTTACAGAGCTGCCATTTCGTTCAATAGTAAGTGAGCCCAATCTCTGAACGTCATTTAACCAGAGAGACCGTAAGCCTTAAGAAGGCACTAAGAAATTATATCCTTTTGTTACCAAAAGCGCAAACCAAAGACAAAATGTCGGACCCCGTGTCTATGTCCTTGGGTAAGTTCATATTTTGTCCTTGTAGATATTCTATTCTTGATGAGATTAGAAGAGAAACTTAATTGGAATAATTTGTATCTGGTAATTTACAGATGACTACATAAAGTCACAGAAGAAAACTGGAAAGATGAATTACGGACGAAATCGCCGCGGACCTAAGCCAAATAGCGCTGGTCCTCGAGGCGGTGGTGGTGGCGGTGCCGCTGGACAATTCAGAGGTGGCCAGAACTCCTTCCGGGGCAGGAATAAAGGGCGTCAGGCAAATAACAATGTACGCAATCATAAACGCACAATCAGATCTTCATGCATCAATATCATCCAGCTGCATCATGGACAACAGGAGTATCAGGAGTTCATATTTTAAAAAGTCTGCCAAATTATGGCTTTAAGAAGCCGAAAACGAATGAAACCGGAAGGGGAGCCCGAAGTTCACACTAAATTGTGTGAAGGCATGCTGAGAGCTAAAGTGCAATTCGATTCAGCCAAACAGCTCTAAAAGTCAAGAAAGTGGAAAGCAGACGAAAGAAATTGAGAAGATAATTTATTTAATAGTCTCTCATCTTTCAAGAAAGGTCTGTAATTGACGCATGCCAGTACCGGGTGCTCTTGGTTGAAATACCAAAAACATGAAATGAGCAGGGCTAAATAAGGTTGGAGTCTATTAAAATGCAAGATGTCATCGGTCGTATGGAGGTGAAGAAGCGTGAGTCGGAACGTTTGATGGACAGGAGCAGTTGCATTCCTTTCAGTTCGGCATTTACACCACTTTCTATTCCGTATCTATCTTACAATATTTCCTGTATTTGTTTGGTAAAATATTTTATAGATCAGGGTTTCTCATCATTGTGATATTGTGAATAATTTAGTGGTAGTTTAATCAATTGTTTTTCTTTCATGCATCATGCAATTGAATATCATGCAAAAGAAGCTGATCGATTGAAGGTATTTCACTCGGGTAAATGGATTTTTGTTACAATAATAAAGGGTCAAGGACGCTGGAATAACCGCGCTACCCCGCGTAATAGAGGACAATTTTCTGGGGTAAGAGCATGAACATCATCATTATAGTAGTTTTAGATTTTCATTTTAATTATAAGAGAAATTAAATACATTTTATATGTTTCAGGGTAACTCACGTGGAAACTTTCAACAACGATTCAGCGGTGGCGGAGGAGCTGTGGTTGGAGGACAAAACAATCGACGTCTCAGTGCAAAGAAACAACCGCGTAATGCAAATCGGCAGCAAAGACGACAACGCAATTCATTTAACAGGGTGCCACAAGCTGGAGTAGTCGCCGGACCTTCAAAACAACGCTATTTCAACAACCGCCAATTCAACTCCCTACAATCCCTGGGTGCAGCATCTGCAACACCAAAAAGGAGAAACCTGCCACGACGACTGCGGCTGCAAAAGAAGCTGGCTGCTGGTGGTATTGCTGCCATTGGTCAACAAAATATTGTTGTTGGAAATAGAAATACAAAACGAGCAGTTATGAAACTTGCAAAGAAACGTGTTCAACGCGCCAAGCTGTTAGTGAGCAGAAAGAAACCTGCTACAGGGGCTGGAAAAATGAAGAAAATTGTAAGCATATTGAGATTTAAAACAAAGAATCCAATTCTATTTTCGAACATGTATGTAGTGGTTAAAAACTGACGAAACCATTCCAATTTCTAGATTGCTGCAACGAGCACTGGTAGACTGGCTTTAGTGAAAAACGGATTTGTCACTGTGAAAAACACCAAAGCCAAAAAGATGGAACGAGCGCTAGTTCAGATGAAGATAGCAAGAGCTCAGCAAGCCAGAAACAGAATCTCTCCACAACGCAATAACTTGGCCATACCAACTCCCGGACCTTCTGGTGGCGGCAGAAAACGACCTGCTAGAAAACCCGCTGGGTAAGCAAAAAATTCGTGTTTACCAATGTTTTGTCAAATAGACTAGACTTTGTAATCAAATGATTTTTGTTTGATGCAGTGTTCGTCCCGGACGTGCTCTTGATTGGAATACCTCTATTGTCCGAACCATGACAAATGATATGGCGGATGAAATGACAAGTAGCCAGTTGAACCCTGACATTCAAAGGAAAATCGCTTTCATTCAGAGTCGTTCTAAAAATGAACGCGCACCGGTGATGCCCGACTTCAAAGCTCCAGTTACCACGTCAAGAATGAAGTTGAGTGATCGTTTTAGGTTGTTGAGGGATCAGTAGAGTAGACAAAGATAGTTTAATAGTTCATAGACATGTAGACTTTAAGATTTTAAGCAATATTATGGAAAACAAGTCGAGAACTGTGACATACTATACACACGGTTTACAAATCTTTATTTTATATTCTCGTGTAATATAATATTACCACAAAAAAATTAAGTTAAGACCTTTAGAGTTAACACTTTTTGTAAGCTTCTTCTAAGATGATTTAACTACGTCTGTCGCAATTTCTCGGATTTGACTTTCACATACAGTAAGTTTTGTACTTGATACATTCATGTTTTGCAATCCACTGAATTTAATTGTACACATCTTTACTAGTATGACTAGTGACTAAAAAAATCAAGACCAGTAGTAGATAATCTTCATTTTTCAAAATTCAATTATTAATAGATCGGGTTCATGAGAACATTAGGCCTATTAACTCAACTAAGTTTAATATTGTTATGTGCATGCACAGTAGTGCACAGTCACAATTATACGACTCCAGTTTGTACTTACGTCTTAAGTAATAAGGAATATAGCGGTATTATACACGATATAAGTTATAATATTCGATGTAGATGGTAGATAATGCGTTAATTTTTTGTGAATGTATCGCATTTTGTTATTTATACACAATAAACGTAACCGTATTACTTAAATTTTCATACTGTTGTTCGATAATCTTGTTATTGGTACGAGTACTAGATTGAGATTAATGAAGATTGAAAAGCAACTTGCTTGGCTGTTCACGTCTGCGATAGGAAGTGTGACAAAAGGTCACCAAAGCAAGATTCTTAGTAAGTCCCATGGAAATATACCCTTTAGATTCAATAGGTGCAACCCATGGCGCACTTGAATTCTCTAACGTTACCCTAAAAAATTCTCCAGCAATACAAAGGGAAATAGAGAGTGAGCATTTTTGCACGTAAAAATTCTGTACAAACCTATAAATTCTGACAGAGAAGGTAATGCAGTCCCTTCAACTTCACATCCAGTAGGCAGCGTAAGTGTCCACGGACGGTCAGGTAGGCATATGCATATGAGTTTCAAAATTCTTCACAACTTCCATAAAGCAAACGCATGAATTGTATGACCCTCCTCAGCAGATAGAATAAGGATAGATCAAACCAGTAATCATAGCATCATGGCTGCCTGTGATCCTTGCCCTTGCCCTTGTCCTATAAATGTCACAGTTAAAATGGCATCTTCGTCACCTGCACCCAAGCGCTGCTCACGCAAGCCTTCAAGGGCTTCCAACTGTGGTGGAGGTGGTGATCAAGCCTGCTGCAATAATCCGGCTCCAGCTTCACGAAACTCTTCCCGTCAATCAATGCCAAATTACATGAAGCCACTATCACGAACTCCTAGCTATTCCGAGCGCATGAATATAAGTGGGGGCAATATGTGTTGTCCGGGTCATCCACGTCCAGACTGTTGCCGTGTTCCTTGTCCAGAACCGTGTCTTCCTCGATGTCCAGTTGGAGTTTACGCGGAGAAGACGCTATCTCTCAAGCCAAACAGAAAGTATGAGCCACCAGAAGTAAAGTTTGAGGGGCTTTCGACTTACAGAGAACACTTTTTCTTAAAGTGTGGACAGCCATCCAAGTCGTTTAAGCCAGCATCTACATTTGTGCCATCAGAAGCAAAGTTAGATGGTTTGTCAACTTATCGGGAGGCTTATCATTGCAAGCCCATTGTTCCATACCAGAAGCCTCCATGGGCTAGAAATGCTACATTTGATCCATCCTGTGCCCCAATGGAGGGAGTCTCTCAATACCGATTTGACTACAAAGGATGCATGGCGCCACCTCCAGCCTCCTTCAAACCTTTCTCAACTTTTGTGCCTTCCGATGCCAAATTAGAAGGACTTACCACTTACCGGGTCAACTACATCCCATACTGTCCCCGAGAGTATGACTATGCAAGGCCAAAGCAGTCTGCAAAACCAGTTGGAGCTCCATCTTGTGCTCCAATGGAAGGTGTATCTACCTACCGAATGGATTACTATCCCAAGTGCATGGTCCGCACTAATAGCATGAAGCCTACTTTAAAACCCCGCTTTTCCGACGCAAAAATGGCTGGAGTAACAACTTACAAAAATGATTACATACCGTTCCACTTTGAAAAATGCCCTGGTCCATGCATTCCTGCAGAAATCTATGACCAGTGCTATCCTAAACCTTGCATGTTTTCCTGCTCTGGAGACCCTGAAGAAACAAAAGCTGAATCTGAATGCAATGATCCATGCCCTCCGATTCCGGGTTGTTGTCCACCTCCGCCTTGTGGAATTCCTCCTTGTGAGCCTTTCCCCTACACTATTTCAAACTCTGGCCAACAAACTCAGGCTTGCTGCGATTGTCTGAATGATCCCCCACCTAAAGAGGATGCTGACGAATGCTAAGGATCTATATAGTCTATAGGGCAAGAACGTCGATTCAAAATCTAACTGGTTCTATGTGAAAAGCAAGATGACGTATTGATTTTTTACTGTAAAGAATGTTTATGTAAAGTAATCTACTTTATAATGATTATAAATGCAATCATGCGAGCGGAAAAATAAACATTAAAAATTAAAACAGTAAAAAAATCTAGGATTCAATTCAATTGCATGATATGCTTAAAAGTAAAATTATTCATACAAACACCTCCTTCTGAATTCAATACAAATTGACTGGATTATATATTTACAACAGCATAAAACCTTGTAAAAATGCTACATACAAGAGTAAATTAAAAATGAGTGTGAGTGGTAGGAAAAGTAATACAATAATCTTACACTCTATTAAAACTTGACTAATCCCTCCGCTAATACACATGTACCATTCCATAAGCAAACGTCCAACACAAAATGTAGGTGAACAAAGATCCAAAAAATCCATTCATCAAGATAGCTTTCCGAGACGTGAAATAACGCTGATAGTTTGCACCCGCCTTGGCAATTAGAATCAACCACATTCCAAACATGGCAATAAAGTAGAAACCGAATCCATACAAAGCCGTTAGTCCCAACACGCCTGCTCCCAGTCCTGAGAATACTGCAGTGCAGGTTCTTGTGTACTCCACAACCGCCGCATTGTGTTGAATAGCACCCTGGTTGTAAACCTTGGTTTCCCCTCCCTTCTCAACCGTTACGGTCCTTGTACGCTGCATAGTTCGTCTGATAGAATCCTTTGGAAAATCAAGAAGTAATCCCAGATCCTAAATCATGAAGTAAAAACGATAAAAAACCTTATCAAAACTAAATGAGACATTAGAAGTCACAGTTCTTATCAGGTTGACACTTACCTGACACTGATGACACCGCCACCACCCACAGCAAGCTGTCCCTTTCTTCCGTTTTGTAGAATGAATCTTAATGGCACAGAGTTCACCTTTTAACCAATTGTTTAACTAATTTGTCCAGAACATCCAACAACTTAATTACTCCACCTGACTAGTTGACTCTGCGCCTAAAAACTGATTTGTCACTTTGCAGCTGTTTCTGGTGTGGTGACTGGTGCTTAGCACATAGCCCGTTGTATACAAACAGGTATCTGCACACTCACTCGCTGACGATGGGCAACGTACAACATCTGATTGCAAGTAAACAGGCAAGGGCGCAAAACTGGCCGAACATGAAAAGTGTTTTGAGAAGCTCTCGTGCTCACGGACTAAAAGCACGTGTATCCCCTTTCTTGTCAAAAACAACAGACTTTAGTTTTTAGTGTCAACAGTTTCAAGCTTATCAACGTGTCATATTTCAAAAGTGTTCAGTGACAATGGTTATCAAAAGGGTTTCGGAGACTGTTGCGGAGTCTATGTCTCCGAAGAAGAGATTGGCAACGAACAAGGTGGCGGAGGAATCGAAGGAGGATGACGATGACACAATGGACACAGGTATGATTGATTGTTAGTTATGACCAGTAAATGTGAGGTAGATGTTGAAAGAATTAGCTGTAACATGAATGTTTTATGTGCAGATGACACGGATGAGGAACTGCCAGAGGAGCAAGAAGAAAAGGAGGCGGAACCTGCGCCCAAAAAGGTCAAGATAGATGTGACCAAAGAAGCGGAAAAGGAACTGGAGATTTATGACGCGATTGTTAAAGATGCTGATGTCAAGTTTAATGAGAAGCTGTCCAAGATGTCGGAGTATCTGAGCTCGGTGTTTGAGAAGAATGTGAACACGCTGCAGTTTGAAAGCAATTTCAATGACTGGATGAGAAGTACGGTTTTGAAGCTGTTGGAAGAAGGAACTGTGGCATCGGTGGAGTTTTATGAGTTCCTGTGTAATGCACTGAAGGTCTCTCCGACTATTATTGAATCGACGTGCGAGAAAATGCTGAATTTTATCTTTGTACGTCATCAGTTTAATACTGAGTGTAACTTGGCGTTTGAAAACTTTATGGAAAGTTTGGCGTATACTTTTGAGAAGCTTAGACGATTTCCAAAGTTAGTAGCCAAGTTCTTGTGTTGTGTTCGGGATAATGTGAATGGAGTAGCGGAAGGTTTGGGGCAAGATGGTACACGGAAATTTATGAAGAAGATGCTGGGATACAAGTCGAAAGATAGGACTATTTTTCTACTACCCAAAAGATTCATGGATTCCTACGCTTCGATCGTTAGTTTGCTTCCTAGTGGGCAAATCATTGATTTATGGAAAACGCTGCATCACAATTTGGAGGAGGAATGCATTAAAAAGTATGATGGTGAAAGTACGAACAGATATTTATTTTTTGTCTTTTCTTTAACGATTTTACATTGTATTTGCACTATTTAATGTTTTCGTAATAATATGATGAGTAGTAGTAGTAAAGGTAGGTTTTAACATCCACCTAACATGGGAGGGAATAGCAGCCTTTAACATTGGCTATCTTCTCCATGTATTTTACGGGACGCCGTGGCGGTTTTACTATGGATAGGTATGTAAACTCTTTATTATGGAGCAGGTAGGGAAAACCCTATTCATCCGTCGAGTATAGTAGGGAATGGCAATGGTTATAACATGGTAACATGTAAAGTCCATTTACCGATTCATCCACCCCACCCTTTCTATGTATAGCGTAATAACAATGGTAAGATGGTAGTATAAGCATAGCGGTAGGGGAGATTCATAACAAGGTAGGGGAGCTTTATAAGCATTAGGGGAGACGCGTAGCGTGCGAAAAATGTAGGGGAACGCTATCGCGTTACCCAGCTTTCTGCTTTCTCGGTAGGGTTGTATCCCGGGAGCTTTGCTCCTGGCAGCTCAGTTTCTCTCCAACTTTTGATCTCTCAACTTCTCTCCAACTTTGGATCCCTCAACTTCTCTCCAAGCTTACCACCATGGATTCCTCAAGAGTTATAAAGTGTCCTATTTGCTTCGACTTTGTTTCAGTGTCGATCGATGCTGTTATTCAGCATCTCCTGGAGCATGAGTGTGGGTTATGTGGTTTACCCCACAAAAAGCCAAACAGGGAAAAGTATTGTGAAAAGACAAAGCGCACGCGTCAGTATCTTTATTGCTGGAAACTAAATTGCCCCAGTGGTTTCACTGATATTCATAGCCTTATTGGCCATTTAACAATTAAACATCGGTGTTGTCAGTGCAAGTGCATAACTTGTGAGTGCACCACTGAACAGCCTGTTATTCAAGAAGGACGTGGAGAGGCTGAAGTGTCTGATGAACCTCAACCTGGTCCATCTAAACGCCAACGTACTCACCCTGTGGAAACATCTACCCCAGAACCCGAAGAGCAGCCAAAGGCAGCCAAACTTAAACCACTCAAAGAAAAGGGTAAGAAAAAATTAGATCAGGCCAGACTCGAACTGACGACCTCGTGCTCCCAAAGCACATATCATAACCCCTAGACTACTGATCCTTATGTATATAATTGCATGTTAATTGTATGTTTTTTTACAGAACGAGAGGAGTACTACCGTCTTCGTGACTCAAGATGCCCCTATTGCCTCATGTCTTTTGAGACAAAGGAAGATTGCCATCGGCATTGCATTCATGCTCACCCCGACAAGTGCCAAAATCTTGAAAAGATTGAAGGAACTGATCCATTATCCCTAGATCTCTCACGCGCTGTATTCGATGATACATATCGCCTATACGAAGTGGACTTGGATAAAGTCAACGTAGAGGACATCAACGCCTTATTCATGGCCATCCGGAAGTCTTACAAGAAAGTCATTAAGCAACTACTTAAGAAATACAAGAACTTTAAGATGCAGATCAAGATCAAGTGTCAGTTTTATCGTGAAGATAGTGGTGTAATAACTTATGCTTTTGTGCCAATGGAGAGTTTCAACTTTGTTGTGGAAAACAGGCAATATGCAAATTTTGCCTTCAATACTGCTTTGTCCAACTTCAATGTGCGAATTGAAGATTTCCAAGAAAACGGAAGTGGCTGGATCTTCCAACGTCTTAACGAGTTCTCCATGTTATTCTCTGAATATCGTCCACTTGCCGGAGGACAAAACTTTCCGCTCCCAGAGTTACTATGCCACAAACGATACAACCTAGTCAACGTCCCCGGCGATGATGGACTATGCTTCAAGCGATGCCTCATTGCCTCTGTATACAGAAAAGAAGCAGAAGGTCCTAACAAAATGCGCACCTTACATCGTCGTCAGTTCTATGACGATCGTGAACAACGTCTTGAAAGTGACCTGAATTTAGAAGGTATACGATTTCCGTTTGACATTAAACAAGTGGCCAAGTTTGAACGCCAAAACCCAGATTATGGGCTCAACATATACGTCTATGATGAACATCCCGATAAAGTCGATCCAATAGCGAAAGACGATAGTGACAAAACATCGGAAAACGAGATTCCAGAAGATATCCTTGAGCACGATATTGACAAATCTAGTGCCACATTCAAGGAAAAAATAAAAATTTATGAAGAATTGCGGAGCAACATATACCCAATTAACATATGCAAGGATGAGAAGAAAACCATTATCGATATCATGCTAGTCATGAATGGAGATGAAGAACATTACGTCCTATTTGAAAACTTACTTGGATTATTACGTCATCCAACCCGAGCAAATCAAACAATGATTTGCAGATACTGTCTTCAGACATTTCATAAGATGGCGGACACCCACCAAAAGTACTGTGCTGCATTAGGTAGAATGCGTACAGACTTTCCTAAAAACAAGTTTCTACAGTGCCAAAAATACAAAAACACCATACCATTGCTGTTTCTTGGCGCTATGGACTTTGAGTCTCGCCTTCCCCTAGTAGACATTACAAAGGGTAATATTCGCAAAATTAGGCGCCATAAAGCCGCTGGTTATGCTTGGGCAGTGTGTGACAACGATGGAAAACTAAAATCTTGCAACAGATATGTTGCAAGGGAAGAGGCAGAAGATGTAGCAGAGAAGATGCTGCTTGAACTTATTAAAGAAGCCGACGATGTTGCAAAAACGGTGGGAATCTGGAATCAACATGCAAAGTTAATTGCAAAAATTTCCAATAAGCAAGCACACCCCATCCAACCAGATGAAGTTTGCAAATTTTGCAACAATCCAATATTTAGTGACGACAATACAAAGTATG